>JAOEHQ010022058.1:0-14353 GCA_025447715.1 Asclepias incarnata
GCTAGATATTGGGATTTTGGAAGTCCTACGTTCATACGAGAAGGTTACGATCATGAAAAGACGTTTTTACGGTTTTTCACATAATTTGAGATTTTTACGTTTTTGGTCGCTCGTCATCAGGGTTTCAAACTTTGCCAGAATACTTCATTTAAATCACTGATTAGTAATAAAATCAGTTTGAAAGCTTAACATACACTTAAACGCGTATTCATGCCCTAACTTAGCTTATCTTGCCTTAACTTAGCAATAAAAATCATATTCGAGCATAATTGACTAAACTGGTTATATGGAAAATTGACGAATGTCATACAAACGGCCATACAATCCTCAATGACGAATTTCAGCAACTTTCAAGGGATTTTTAAGCCTCTAAACACCTCTTGATCTTCAGAGATTCAACCAAGAGATTGTCAGATCTTCATCTATCTTTTATTTTCATTGTCGGTACAATATGTTTGGTTTAATACTTGTTTCGATGATGTGATCATGTAAGACTTTTATGTGTTATTTATTTATATGATTTGTCGGACTGTTTTTATGTTTAACCGCGGATCCATGATTATCTAGTGCTTTATATTATTTTTTAATTCTATATCACTTGTTTGTTGATTTATTTTTGGTTGACGTGTAATCGATCAATCATTAGGATTAACGAACTTGAGATGAAATCAATTAATCAGTCTTTAATTAATTGTAAATGATCACTCTACTTTAGCGAGCGAGTATGGAATTAGTATAATTAGATCTATTTCATTGTGATGTTTAACACTGTTCTAGTTGACCTGGTGAATCTAGCGAGAATCCTTTTTCTAGAATAATTATTACTAGGTGAATTTAGCGAGAATCCTAGTATATAAAATGGTTAAATCATATTTACAGGCTTAAGCTTAATCTTATTCGGGTGAATCTAGCGAAAATCTTGATTAACGGGTTGGCTGAATTTAGCAAGAATCCTTACCACTTTGGATGGGTGAATCTAGCGAGAATCCTGGTTGTGAAAGAGTCGTCCAACGATCCATACTTAATAAATAACGTAATAACTGTCTACATGTGATCTGATCCCAAACAAGTATGCTTTTATTATTATTGTCTACAACTTTCGATAAATTGATTACTAGGCAGGACTCCGTAGACCAACGGTTGAGGCCTTTTAATTGATCTTTTGCTTTTATGCATTTTAGTTTAATTAAATACGTGACAACCCCAACCGTTTTAGAGCTACATATTTTTCTACTTTACTGAGCATGCGTCCCTACGAACGATCCAGAACTTACCTATCTATTACAAACGAACGGGTTCCACTGCCCGTGAATGTGTGTGTGTAGTCGAGGAGTATTTTCTTGTAATTTAATTTTAAAAACGCAACAAACATCACCCCTAACTATAAAATACATCTCATTATTCATATATAAAAATTTCTTTAACATTAGAGTTTTTCGCACGGATTGTCCCCGTAGTTTACCCAAAAAATCAAGTTTCATCCTTTAACTTTCATAAAGACAGTGGCAATCATTTATAGGAGGATAAGGTTGAAGGTTAGTCCAAATTTTTAACGGTCATCAAGTGGGCTTCGTTAACTCCTTCACATGAGGATATTTTTGTATTTTCCATCCCCACTAATCTCGTCCTTTTCTCTTTCTTTAAAACACTTAGACATCAATAGCCAACAATAACAAAAATCAAAATTCATCATCTTCTCTTCTCTCTCTCTGTATCAAAATTCATCATCTTCTCTTCTATCTATGTACCAACTCAAACAAGTGAACCTACTCCGTACATTTTAACACCATTTTTATGATGTTCGTATAATAATACAGGAAAAAGAAGTAGAGGAGATGATTAGTTTTGATTTTTGTTGTTGTTGGGTGCTGATGTCTAAGTGTTTTAAAGAAAGAAAAAATAAGGACAGAGACAAATAAGGATGGAAAAGACAGAAATACCCTCACGGGGAAGGCATGTGAGGGAGTTAAATATGCCCACTTGACGACCGTTAAAAATTTGGACTAACCTTGAACCTTATCCTTCTATAAAAGATTTCCACGAAAGTTAAAAGACGAAACTTTATTTTTTGGGTAAACCACATAAACATCCGTGCGAAAAACTCTTAATATTATCTTTATTCCCTTATAAAGATTATCCCCCTTTGTTGAAAATTACATAAATTGAAATATGCAAAATGTCAAAACTATCCTTAATGAATTAAATTACATCACAAGTCCCTTATATTCTAAAATATTTCTACTACCCTTTTAAAATCAAATATCTTTATATCAATTACCTACACCATTTGACGCCGCCGCCACCACCAACAATCGCCGGCTCGTAGCCATCATCACCATTCGTCGCCGCCACCACATCGTCGTATTGCGCGGGTACCATGCTAGTAAACACCTAAATTATTTATTTAATTATCTTTTTGAAAACGTGGTGTTACACTTCTAGCTAAATTTTTTTAGTTTTTGTATTATAAACACTTAAATCATTTATTTAGTTATCTTTTTGAAAACATGGTGTTACACTTCTAGCTACAGTTTTTTAGTTTTTGATTTTTTACTATTTATTTTATTTATTTGTATATTATTCGTATTATTATTGATATTAATATTATTACATGTTAATATATAATTTATAATTAAATTTAATAAAAAATATATATATAAATGAGCATTCATTTGTCGTCAACCGTGTACTTTAGTGATGACCCAAAAAACAAGGTAACCGATGATTGTAACTATATTATAGTAAAGTCGTTTGACACCAACTACCATTTAAATATAAGATGCTCCGGCCAGCCGCCGTCCGCCATTAACTTTCTTGTTTGTTTACCATTTGTCTTTCTTTCAAATCCCGTCACTTTCGTTTTGGAACTTTCTTTACATCGTTCTTTCTTTCTTTCTTTAATTTTTCTGATTTCTTCTTCAACACAACAACTTTGAAATGAACCCCATTGACCAAGTCAACCCCCACTCATCATCATCTATCTCTGTATTTCACCTCTGGAACTACCCCCAGAAATCTTTCAAAACTTTCTTTGCCCACCAACTGTTTGATGATTTTTCTCAAAGATATTTAATCACTTTTCTTTATTTTTATCTCATTTTCCATCTGGGTATTTTATAAAGATTGTTTATAAATTATTAGCTTACAAATTTATAATCCGAGTTATTCGGTGTTTTTGTACTAAAGATTGGATTTTTTTTTCATCTGGGTCATTTATAAAGATTGAAAAAAGTTAGTAGCTATACATAATCTTGGATTTCTTTGGCCATAGTTGCAAGTTGTAATCCAAGTTTTCCGGTGTTTTTCAGTGATTTTTGTACTAAAGATTGGATTTTTTCATCTGGGTCATTTGTAAGGATTGAAAAAACTTAATAACTATACATAATCTAGGATTTATTGAGCCATAGTTGCAAGTTTTTTAATCCCCAAGTTAGTGTTTACTTGGTGATTTTGTACTAAATATTGGATTTTTTCATCTGAGGTTGCTAAGAAATGGAGGGAAAAGGTGTTAATGATGTTGATGAAGGGACTAGTAGTAGTGTAACAAGAGAAACGTTTTCTTTATCGGAATTATCTCACTCTACGCGTAAATTAAGTTTAGTTCTTAATGAGTTTAAGGAAAATAAGATCATGGAGACTTCTCCCATAAGAACAGCTGTTGAATCTCTTGAAACAGAGTTGGAACGAGCTAAGGCTTTGGTTGCAAGTCCACGTTTTGCATATTCGCCACACAAGCGAGTTGAGGAGATTACAGAAAATCTTGGAAGGTCTATAGGTCTTGTGTTGTTTGCTAGTCATGATGTGTCAATGGCGGGTAAAGAAAAGCTTGAAACTTTGAGGAGAGAAATGATGAGTTGTGCACAGTTTAGTGCTGCAAGTTCTGATAGTAGATCAGACTTTTTAGATGATGTTGAAACAGAGACTAAGGAGTCGGATTATGAAGAGGAGAATATTGTTGGTGAGATAGTTGAAGTGGAAGAGGATGTATCATGTTGTACTATTGAAAATGTTGCTTTGCAGCTCAAGTGTGGTGATGATGAACAGCTAAAACTTGCACTTTTTGCCTTGAACACGTTTATCAGGGATAATAAGGCTACAAGTGATTGGATTGATGCTGAGAATATTATCCCAATATTGTTCAGTCGGTTAAGTTCTACAAAGCCAATTAACCGGTTGAGTATTATTCAAAATCTGAGAAGCCTCATTGCACAAGATGATGGTTTTAAGGTATGTTTAGATACAGCCTCCAGTTTAAGCTAATATTGAATTGGTGTGTTTTATAACTTTTTACCATTTAAGTCTCTTAACAAAAAGGTGTAGATTGTCTGGGACACCCTTGACTTCGGGTGCCATCTTGGCACCAGCCATCGTCCATCCGACAAGAATGACTATGGCCAACTCCCCTGGCACATGAGGCACTGCAGGAGGCTAGGTTCGAACCTGAGACCTGTGATCTTGACAGAGTCACTTCTGGGACCCATGTGCTTTGTGGGTGTGGGTACCGATTGGTCTATGATCAATTGGTTTTTTACCATTTAAGTGTGTGTAGAAGTATCTTATTTTCATTGATGTTTACCCTTTAACTATGACTTAAATTTTACTTTTAGTGCATGTGTGGGGTCTAACTCTCTGTTTTTCCTTTTCCATTGATAGATCACTAGTGTGTCGACCATAATTTATTACGTAGCACATATCACAGTCCTTTCCTTTTCATCAATCCTGTTTGTTTGATATGGTAAAATGGGTGGGTCGAGCAGGTTGGGGAACGGGTCAAAATTGGCCATTTAGGAGGTTTTATACTTTTATATATCTTTACCTTAAGATATAATGGGTGTGTCTAAATTTGATGAAAATCTACTTTTATTTATCAATCACTATTTAGGAGGTTTTATACTTTTATATATTTATGCATTAAGTGTTCACTTTGCGCGAATTGCAGGCCATTCCAGCCATTTTTCTTTTATCTTATTATCTCAATTTTACCCATTGACACTTTACAGTTTACTCTATATTTGTTCAATTTTACCCGATTATCTTTTTGAAATAAAATAAAACTCGAATCCACCATTTTATAAGTAAATAAATCTAAATTCGCACCTCTACTGCTTGTGTATATGCGTTCTAACCAGCCAATTTATGTACAGAACAAGATGACGGAGTTAGATTACTTGTCAGCACTAGTCAAATCGTTGACTCGGGATGAGGACGAACAGAGGGAGGCAGTTGGCATGTTATCAACTCTGTCTGATGTTTCTGCCGTGAGGAGAAGGATTGGAAGAATTCAAGGATGCATAGTTATGCTGGTTGCTATTTTTAATGGTGAAGATCAAATAGCTTCCCATGATGCGGGAAAATTGTTGGCAGCTTTGTCGAGTAATACGCAGAATGCACTTCATATGGCAGAAGCAGGCTATTTCAAGCCACTAATAAAGTACTTAACAGAAGGTAACTTGATTAAATCATTTTACATAAGCTCACCCCTTTTTTATTGTTTATTCTAGAAATGTCTCCATATCTTTCTTTTTGTTATTCTGGTGTTTTAAACCTGCAGTAAGTAAGTGATAAGTATCATTACATGATAAACCAACATCCCGAAAACATCTGCAAAAATTGATAGTAAGAGAAGATACATCATGAAAAGACAACCAAGTTAATTCATGTTTCGGGAATCATATTTCTTTGCCCTGAAAAGGCCTTTAAGAACTTCCCATCTTCTTTTGATAAAAACCCCCCAAACTTTTAGAACAAATTTGTTGGCACGTGACTGTAATTTTGACCATGTTGGCTTTTTTGTTTCTTTTGACTTGACTCGATCACAATCTTAAAGATTACCTTATGTCAAACTTTTTGGAAGTTTAAGGATTTATACGGGATGAAAACAAAAATGTTTACCTTTTGATTCAATAACCCTTGTCCTAATTATCACATCTGTATGATAAACATACAGTTATTTTGGATTTGGATCAGATTGTTGGTATAGCGTTTTTAAATTTCTTTCTTTACATAATTGTTACAGGGTCTGACATGAGTAAAATTCTCATGGCAACAGCAATATCAAGAATGGAACTAAGAGACCAAACTAGGGCTTCGATTGGAGAAGATGGTGCAATCCCACCTCTAGTTAAAATGTTCAAAGAGGGAAAACTTGAAGCTAAATTATCTTCTCTGAGTGCACTACAAAATTTATCTATTTTAAAAGAAAACACCCAGCGATTAATAAACTCAGGAATCGTACCCTCGCTTCTTCAGCTCCTCTTTTCTGTCACATCCGTTCTCATGACTCTCCGTGAACCAGCCGCAGCCATTCTTGCCAGAATTGCTAAGTCTGACTCTATGCTGGTCAACCATGACATTGCCCTTCAAATGTTCTCACTACTTAATCTTTCGAGTCCTGTTATCCAAAGTCATCTCTTGGAAGCATTAAATAGCATTGCTTCTCATCCCAGTGGTTCAAAAGTCCGAAGAAAAATGAAGGAAAATGGATCAATTCAACTTCTTTTACCCTTTCTTACTGAAACAAACCCTAAAATTAGGATTGGTGCCTTCAGTTTGATTTACACATTATCTAAGGAGTTATCAGATGAGCTTATGGAGCAAATAGAAGAAACCCATCTTCTTACAATTGTAAATATTCTCTCTTCTTCGACATCTGAGGATGAAAAGGCTACTGCTGCTGGGATACTGTGCAATATTCCTGTTAATGATAAGAAGGCTACAGATATACTCAAGAAGGCAAACTTATTACCTGTTTTACTGTCGATAATGACTTCAAAACAATCAAATTCAACAACACCTCTATCGTCACATCTAGTTGAGAATATCGCTGGTATACTTACAAGATTTACTATCACGTCAAATCTGAAGCTACAGCTATACTCAGCTGAAAATCGAGTAATACCAGTCCTGGTAAAAATGCTGTCCGACTGGTCGATAATTGCTAAATGCAGAGCTGCAACTTCACTTGCGCAATTATCAAAGAATTGCTTACATCTTAGAAAGTCAAAAAAGTCAACGTGGTTATGTGTTCCTCCATCTTCAGAAGCATTTTGTGAAATTCATAATGGTTACTGTTTTGTGAAAAGTACCTTCTGCTTAGTGAAGGCAGGTGCTGTTCCTCCATTGATTCAAATCTTGAAAGGAGATGAAAGGGAAGCCGATGAAGCTGCTCTTGAAGCTTTAGCAACCCTTTTGCTAGATGAGATATGGGATAATGGATGTGTTTGTATTGAGAAACATGCGGGAATTGAAGCGATTATAAAAGTATTGGAATCTGGGGGTTTAAAGACCCGAGAAAAAGCCGTTTGGATATTGGAGAGGGTTTTTAGGGTTGAAGATTATAGAGTTAAGTATGGAGAATCTGCACAGGCAGTGTTGATTGATCTTGCACAGAACGGTGATACGCAGTTGAAACCGATAGTGGCAAAGTTATTAGCACAACTTGAACTCTTGCAGGCTCAGTCTAGTTATTTTTAATCTATGTATATTACACAAGTTGGACATATGCTTAAATGTGTTTCAACTTTTTGCCATCTCATAATTATTTTTTGGGTTAATGATTTTCTTTAAAAGGCGTGCATTGTAAATTTTAATATACATATGCATGAATGTGAAAAGTCTATTGATTTGAGTGTTTTATAAGATAAATATTGGTTTTTTGGAGCTTACTCGGTGCAGCTTTTGTTGATGCATACTCAGAAATAAAGGTGGCAAAATGGGCATGTAGTAATGGGCCAAAACAAGTTCAGTTCAAGATGTCAGTTTCGCTATGCGTCATTTGACCCAACACTTTGTCTAGAAACTTTACTTTCTAGTAGATACAGTTATTGAATTTGGGGGTTTTATGCCTTAAAATACAATTTGGGCAACTTTCAACCCGTTTGACTCACTTCCTTTGAAGCTATTCTGCATTGTTTACAACATGACAAGGGCCAACTAATCGGCTATATTGAGAAAAGGAAATTAAAAGGTAGGTCAACTTCTTTGGTTACAGGTTGTTAACAACAGTAGAGTATACGCTTATCTCTGTATACATAGTATAGCAGGCCATTACTAAAAGTGCTTGTGCACTCCAGAAATATGTGTTGCATTTCAATATCATCAAAAATTAGACATCAAAAATCAATTTTGGATTTGGTAAATATTGAAATTCAATATCTGAGAGGTGAAGTTAGATCATGAAACGCTATTCGATTTTTTTTTTTTTTTTTTGGGGTAAAGGGGAAAATACTACATGACAGGCCATGTGTACAAAGTCCCTTTAACACACAGGTGACAGGTCTCTAAGACCAATCTACTATACATTAATCTAGACCAAGCTGCGAACAACTGCAAGCACATCATATTAATCAGCTAGACTAGGAGCCCATTTCCTTGGGAGTCATCCATCTCTCCATATTATGGAAGGCACGTGCCGAGGTTTTAAATCTGAAGAAGCACATCTTCAAACGAACCGTGCCAAAGATAGCATCAGCAATTTGTGTAATTGTTCTGCTGCTTTTCCAAAAAGGCGATTATTCCGCTCTTGCAAAATGAAGTAAGTTGTAGAAGCCAGGACAAGACGTGCCACCACCTGATCAACTTTAAAAGGTCAAACAACTTCAATCCCAACTCAACAAGTTAACTAAGGTACTAAACAACAAAAACTGTTCCTTTGAACTTTATGTGGTTCCATATGGCAATACCTAAAAAAAACCTAAAGGCTGAGACCTTTTCTTCTCCCATTTTTCATACTTCAACTGAACATGTGATGCAGGATTTACAGTAGTATTTCTTAGATAAAGTAAAACGCATGGTGTAAGACGTATATGTCATGATCTTCCACCATCTCTCAAAGAGACAGGAATGCAGAAACTCTCGGTGACTTGCAAACTTGGATTATATGTAACTCTCGACATGAAATTATTTTACAAGAATTTTATGTAACACTTTAGCTGCAATAATGAATAACAAACATCATATGGCCGTGAAAAGTCTATGTAGTTATCCCTATATACAAGCTTCATTGTAGAACATATTCAAACCGTAAGATTGAGTTATCAACTAGGATCGGAGTTGGTACAACCTCCCTCTGTTTCCTCTTCGAAGTACTGGTTATGGTTTGATGGCAATGGTTAGTTATGCATTGATCCTCCTTTGATGCCTAATGTATCAACCTTGATCACAACTCCAAAATAATCGTTTATGCAACTTGTGGTTGCGAGTACTAAGATACATTAAGGTTTTGCAGCCTTACAAGATACTGCAATCGCGAGAGAATTGAAGAGCTATGAAAATATCTACTTTATAAATTCATAGTTAAATATAAACAAAGAAAAAAGAGGTACGTGACTACGGGTTCGACTTCATAGGTATCCTTCCGTTAATAACAACATAAGAAAGTTAATCTTACATGACATGTCATTCATATGGAAAGAGTTATAAATTAGAAGCTTCACCAAATATCGCGAGTGAACGGTTCCACCCCGTCCTGAATATATTTGATAGTACCATATAGATACACATATGGCATATATATGCGTATTTGTTTGTGTAAGGAATGAAAGGGACTTTTGTTCCAAAATATAATGAACAAACGTCCCTTAGATGAACCAAGTGTGGATCGCATCAATCAGTGTCAATTACAGTGCTTTCTTGGCACAATAGGTTAAATACTGCTGATAACAAAATAAACAAACATGGATTACAAGATATTAAGTATTTAAGTACAAAACATCAAAAAGAAGCAAATGGCAACCCAAAGGGCATTTTCAAGGCTTGTGTTTATGTGTTTAGCTTCACTATTTTACCCATATAAGATCAAAGAAGCAGTCTATTTATTAAATATATTATTCTTCATCATAGTCTTCATCTTCTTCATCCAGGCGCGAGTTGATTTGTGCCAAATTGTGACCATCAATCACCATCCTATCCATTTCTGAAAGTGACATTCCAAGATAATCTTCATTTTTAGGTTCGACGGACTTTGCTGTTGATGAACTGCCAGTGCCAGTAACAGGAACTGTCTGCGGTGGTGGAGTTGGTGGCTGTAGGGCAGCTCCTCCATCTACGACATCAACCACTTTGGTTGTGTTCTCCTCAATCCCGGCATTCAGATCAAAGTCCCGACCACTATCACTGCCAGCCACTTCACCTTTAATTGACTTAGTCAACTCTATTTGGTTGTCAGCCTCCCCCGGTGAGTTAAGGGTCGGTTTGCTGCTCTGTTGAACCGATGGTGTGTAGGTTTCTAGTTCTACTTCCATCTGTTGAGGCTCTCTATCTGCTGACAGTCTACCACGGCCCCTACCTCTTCCTCTACCACGGCCTCTGCCTCTACCATTGCTGCTTGTTTGCCTTGCTTCATGCTGCACCATCCGATGTGTTTTCAGTGACCAAATTGTTCAATAATAGCAGAAGTGTATAAGAGTAACAATGTGCTAAAGATTTGTCCAAGTATGGAATACATACAAACAAACTTAAAGCAAATCTAGAATCATCCAATTATAAGGGAAAACCAAATCACTTGCTACTCACACTTCGCAATTTAAATTTATCATTGTAAAGGGATGAAAATAGTGGTGATCAGACATTTGTTATCATGCTTCGTCCAACCATTGCTAAAAGATAGAGGTTCGCAATCACGACAAGTTCACTTATAACTGGGTCAATTTTGTTTTTTTTTTCATCTCAAATGGGCCAAAATTTAAGAACTTGGCTAGAGGTAACATGTCAAATGAGACAATACAATCTAACAGGTCAAAAGTCACCTAAAGCGTTCTCAAATGCTTAAAACCTCCTAAATCACTCACTTTTTTAGTCTATCATCATTTTAACAATACATTTTTTATGATTATATAATAGATTTATGACTTATGATTTATAGAATTCTGCACAGAGACATAAAAAGTATTGACAGGTACTCGAGTAGGCACAACCTTTTGGACCCATATTAAAAGTTAGTAGTGTTGACCTGAACCCAAACTGCCATTTTGCCACCTCTAATATAAGAGGATATACATAACTTGATCACACACAACACATACAGTTTTTATGTTGGGAAATTCTACAAAAAGAGAGACTTTTACCATTCGGTTTCTCTTCAACTCTTCATCACTTTCATTCATTTCATCCGCAGAAGCTTTCCTGTAAAAGACAACAGATTACACCCATATATAATCATTTATCAGTTTAATAATTCCACATAATAACCTTAAAGCTTGAAGAAAATCAATATAAGAAGTCACACAGTAATGGATGAGCATGATGACCGCTATACTTACTTCCTCTTTATCATTGCACGATCATCAACACCCGCATCAGAATGGCCATAATCAGGGACCTTGTTCACAACTTCCCGTAAAAAATCAAACACATTGTAGCTTTGCACACAATGCTTTCTGTACCAAAACCAAAAAAATATATTTTTTAAGTTGTGATTAAAATTACCAGAAATGAGCTTTAGCCTTTAAAAAAATAGCAGAACCAAGACTTACAAATGCAGTGAATTAACAGTCTTTGCACCTCTGAGTAAAGTTATATCATATGTACGGTCACAAAGATCTTGCAAAAACAATTCCAAAGCTTTGGCTGCATTATATTACAAAAAAAAAACTAAGAACACAGCACGTCTAATATCAAACCTAAAAAGCAACATTAAGAACTTACAAACTAAAACCGGCACGGCCATGGCAATCTTTCCAACATCCTCATCAGCTTGCATTATCTTCTTGATCCGTGCCTACATATAATTACTCTAAAATTGTTAGGAGTGACTCCGTGACAATAAATTACTACTGTCGCTTTTTGTGGTTCATAAACATGTATCCAAGTTGATACAAATTGCTATTGCATATTACTCCGTATTATATGTGTCTGAGCTCCTATAACTTGTAAACCGATGAAATGACATCAGTCTTAATGACGTGGGCCATGTGGCAACTTATATAGCTCTCAAAAACAAATATAAAAGGTGAAAATTTACAAAATACCGACTCAAAAGGTCACCGGATACATAAATCCGCATGTTTAAAAAAATTGGATAACCGACACAAGAGAAGTAAATTTGTGTGTTTTAATAGGAAACTTATTTCATTTCAAATAAATTATCATGAAATAGCACTAAACAAACTTAGTTAACCAAAATTCAGTAACTCAAAAAACATCCCGAACCGACAAACAAACAATATTTTAGCTCATTATCTTCTATCTATCATACAATATAATAACAAATTTTCATATAACATTTAATTACACCAAAAATTACATATGGAAATTGAAATTAATAATTATGATAAACAATAATTCTAGCATCATAATAATATAATTATAAGAAAAGGCTAACTAGAAAAGAAAGTTCTTATTAACCAATCAAAAGCTTTTATATTAAATCAATTTAGTTCTTTTATATATATATGAAACTAGCATAATAAATCTAACACTACTTACTGTAAAAATATAAAAATATCATGCCTTTAAAGATTACCCAAACAAAAGCTCCAATAATACTTATTAGTCATTCAGATATTTAAAAATCGTTATCATAGACTTCCGTCTAAAGACTATTATATTATATATAAAACAAATACAAAAATTAAAATTAAAAAAAAAAAAAAAAAAAACTTACAGCGGGGAAACGAGTATCGAGCTTCTTCTTCATAACGTCAATTTTATCGATTAATATATATATAACTATTATTATTATAACAAGAATTAATAAATTGATTAAAAAGTGGATCTGCTCAGATCTGAACTGTACAGTAGTTAGATCAGAATCGGATCATGATATAACGTACTACTACTTTTCGAGGCTATGAATCGGACGATAATGTTTTTTCTTTCTATCTAATCTAATATATTATTATTATTATATTATTACAAAAACGTAAAATAGTGTTTTTGTGTGGTTTTTTTTTTTTCTTTCTAATTTTGAATCTTTAATTGAGAAATTACAAAAAACTTCATAAAATTGTTGCGTGTGTAATGGTATTACATGAGGTATTTCTTCTTCTTTTTCCCCCTCGTTCATAATCTTTTTAATGAATTTATGTATTTTGTAAAAGATGTATATTTGAAAAAAAGTAAATGGGTGAAAACTCTCTAGTCTTATGTACCATCTTGATACCCACAGCGCATACTGCATAGAACTCTATGTCCAAAAGTCATCATCCTCACACATGGATCACAAGATATAGTTTCTCTATTTACCTTTGGTAAGTTTCGAACCTGTGACCTACCCCAATTAAGGCAGAAGCACAAGATGCAACGATAAGCACATACGCACATGAATATTACATAGAATTCCTAAATGAAGAACATTAATAAGCATGAATATCATCAAAATAGATAAATATTAAGAAAACAAAAGTCAACAACATAAGTCAAACAAATTTTCTAAAAGAAAAACAAACCATAAACTCCCATGCAAGGGAAACGATAAGGCATATTGCCAAGTCTGCTACAGGTCTCATGCTACCATCCTAGCCACGATTTGCTTGATTACCTTAAAGGAATACTAAAAACATCAACACAATAGTTGGTGAATTCGTAGGTTTGGTTGAATAAACGTTTGATTGAATACTCGTTTGAATCACAAATAGTTTGATTGAATCACCACTTGAAACAATAATCGGATGAATGAATAAGCTTTATGTCGTCAAATGAATACGCGATTAACATAGTATGATGTGGCTATAGACCTACTTATGATACACATAACATGAATGAATGAATGTGTGCCCTTACAGTCGACCTGGCTAGTGTGGTGCACAAAGCAACCAACGAATACCAGTGCGTGCCCTTAGAGTCATAAACATGACCTGGCTAGAATGAATACCAATCGAACACCAAAGATTGCATACGATATCATACAGTAATCTAATAGCCATCGGATAACAATTTAAAAACAGTTACGGCATATATGAAAACACATTTGTATTCCTTTCACCCAAAACGGTAGTAAATAAAGGCTACGAAACTCAACTGAAACGGCAATAAATAAGTGGATAGCAAACAATAAATAAAGTAGAATACTTGAAGTCTTCAACCTAAACACATAATCAAATCACAAGGAATGAATCACAAAGAATGAATCACAAAGTTTAAGTCTTAATAGATTGATTAACTAAGTTTCCTTAGTATTGTACGAATCCTCATTAAGTTCGATTGAATACACTTGTCGTGTATTTACTTAACTCGCTCTAGACTTTGTGAAATACTTACTTAGTTTTTAGACTTCATAAATTGACCAGGTTGATTAGCACATAGATGATAAGTGTAACATCCCGAACGTTTTAGAACTTCCGTTTATGTGACGTTAGATTTATCGTTAGTTTTCGATAGGTCTAAATTAATGATTATGTGTTAAATGCGCATTAAG
>JAOEHQ010022069.1:0-14353 GCA_025447715.1 Asclepias incarnata
CAACTAATTGTTATCTTAACAAAAATATCTTGTCCTACAAAAATAAAAAAATGTCACACTTTCTTAACTCTCAAATTTTGAAACACCAACATAATAATTATGACAGCCATTGTTGCTGCAGCTCTCGCCCTTCCATTATCTCTTTCTCCTTCATCCAACTTCAACTTCAACTTCAAATTCAAATTCAAATTCACCACCTCTAAGGTACCTTATACATATATGTATTTTGCATTTTTCATGTTCATATGTAATTTCAAATCACATTTTAGTATTTATGTAACAAGTTTTTGTGTGTGCGCGAGCACGCTGCGCATCTTATGCGCATGCTACTAGTACTGCCAATGGAGTTAGTGGCCCATTGGTAAGGTTTTAGTACCTTGGTATCAGCCACTCGAGTTGGAGACTCACTTCTCACAATTGTGGGGTGGGGTGGAGGGGGAGTATTTGGTATTTTTGGAAGTTCTGGGTTCAATCCTAGGCATTCGGGGTAGTTTAGGAGTGCCGTTAAAAGAAAAAAGATACTACCAGTACTTTCCATTTGTTCCGTCCAACGACTGTTAGTTACTTTTTTTCTTTTGTAGACCTTAGTCGTGGAAAGATAATTATGTTTAGACTTTTGGTCATTGTTTAGGTGCCGACTCACATCAGTGAGGAGTGTAGTTGCTGATCAGTGATACACTGATGAGTGACTTTGGGACCCATGATCTATAACCGTCTTGACCAATTGAATGGGCAGTTTTAATCGTGGCGTAAATGGCCTATGGTGACTTCATCTTGTAACAGCTTGAATGTTTTGAGGAGATAAATGTTCCGATTAATACATAATTTATTCCGTCTTCTCTATAAAAGAAAGCAAAATACATGAGATTAATTAATACATATATCTAAATCCTCTTTGGAAACATGGTTCTTGATTTCTTGTTATCCCAAAACCTAATTTGTGTAACATATGCATATAGGGTTGAATTGTTATTTTCGAAAAGTGATACCATGATTCTAAAATATTTCCGGTTAATTGAAAGCTTCTCCCCTGTTACACCTGAAAATCACCAAAAAAGTTACTATACTAAAAGTCTAAAACGGACATATGAAAAAGTACGTTGGTATCCTATGGTAGAATACTTTTTCTTTGTAATATCTAAATTCATCTAACAAACTTATTTGCTATAACAGAATTGTGTTTATATTAGGAACTGAGTTGTTTGATCATGGAAAGTTAATTATGGATTTGTTTTTGGAATAACCGGATATTTAATGTAATTGGTTAAGTGACTATTAGTTATCACTTATTTAGTATGATGCATCATGATCTACTGCAAAATGCTTGTGAAGGGGAAAGTTGATTCGGACGTGTTGCTAAGTATAGTTTGGTCAATATTGATCTCTAATAATCATGTGTTAATTATAATAATGTTGGATTTAATTTTTAGAGTTTCAAAGGAAGATTTGTGGTGTTTGCCACATCAAGTAGTGGGGAGGAAAATGGATTTGAGGAGGATAAGAAAAACTCATGGAACAACCTGTTTGATGTTGAGGATCCAAGGTCTAAATTAGTACCAGTTGAAAGAAAGTTTTTGGATGTTAATCAAGCACTTGAGGTGGCTAGATATGATCTACAATATTGTGATTGGCGTGCCCGACAAGATCTTCTTACAATCATGATTCTACATGACAAGGTAACAAATTCTTAGAATCTGTAGACCATACCAAAAGGCAAGATATATAATTCAAAAGAGTTGCCCTGCTTTTGCATTATATTCGCCCAAATAGTTAACATGAACCATCAATATATAATGGCCGAGACTACAAAAATTGGACAAACGTGGTGTTATTCATGGGCTTTGAGAGTAAAAAATAATGATTGATAAATGTTTTTGCTGTTTATAAGTTGGTTTTCTATTTCCAGGTTGTAGATGTTTTGAACCCTCTTGCACGCGAGTACAAATCCATTGGGACGTTGAAGAAGGATCTAGCAGAGTTGCAAGAAGAGCTTGCTCAAGCGCATAAACAGGTGAGTCAATATGTAATGTGTCAATGAATTGACATGAATAGAGCCATTGAATTCCATGGGATTAACATAAAGTGTAGGTACATATATCAGAAGCAAGGGTTAGTGCGGCTTTAGATAAGCTAGCATACATGGAAACCTTGGTCAATGACAAACTTTTGGAGGACAAAAACACAACAGCATCAGACACCACGACTTTATCTCGTGCTACTTATACTCCATCTTCTGAAACTGCTGAAAGTAAAGCCGAACGGAAAAGCATAAGGGTGTCTGGTCCAGTCAAACCGTACCATCCTCGTTTGAAAAACTTTTGGTATCCTGTGGCTTTCTCCAGTGACCTGAAGGATGACACATTGGTAAGGCAAATCATATTAGAACGCTTTTATCGTTTTATACTTACAGTGTTAGTAAACAAAGGATGTTGCTTTCTCAAGTGGCCCGTAATATTTGTAACTGAACAATATTAGAGTTTTGCTTCTAAATTGTTCGTATTTAAATACCATCTTTTGATTTGATATTTATAGATACCGATAGACTGCTTTGAAGAACCTTGGGTGTTATTTCGTGGGAAAGATGGCCAACCAGGATGTATAAAGAACACATGTGCGCATAGAGCATGCCCCCTTGACTTGGGAACTGTGAATGAGGGTCGCGTGCAATGTCCCTACCATGGTAAGAATGGAACTGTTACGATATAGGCCCTATTAGTGTATTAAGTATTAACATACCGTGAATGATGAAAGATCTCATTTAGTTATTGTACTGTAATCAGGGTGGGAGTACTCTACAGATGGGAAATGTGAGAAAATGCCTTCAACAAAATTTGTCAACGTGAAGGTAAAATCACTTCCGTGCATTGAAAAAGAACGATTGATATGGATCTGGCCTGGAACTGAACCTGCTTCACCTTCTATTCCTTCACTACAACCACCGCCTGGATTCCAGATACATGCTGAGGTATGTTAAAAATGTGTATGTTTTTGTCAAACAGCTATTAGCAACTAGAGGTAGCAATATGAGCCATTTACTTAAAAAAGGGCTGATATCTCAAACGGGCTGAATGAAATTAGCCAAAAAGAGAGCGGGTGGAATGAGCCAAGCAGGTCAAATCCCCCAACTGCCAACCTTTTCTGACATGTAACCTAACCCACCCGAGTACCTGACTAACCCATCTTGGCATCTCTATTAGTCATGTTACTGAAAATATTAAATATTATGTCGCGCTTATTGGGAACTACAGATTGTCATGGAACTACCGGTGGAGCATGGACTACTTCTTGACAACCTTTTGGATCTTGCACATGCGCCTTTCACCCACACTACCACTTTTGCAAAGGGGTGGAGTGTTCCTAGGTCTGCTTCTCACCTTCAAGCTTATAACAAGTTTTGATCATTATACGATTTAGATTATTGACATTCCCTTTCGTGCTACAGTTTTGTAAAGTTTTTGACCCCTGAATCTGGGCTTCAAGGATACTGGGATCCATATCCAATCGATATGGAGTTTAAACCGCCTTGTATAGTTTTATCAACTATTGGGATTTCAAAACCTGGAAAACTGGAGGGTCAGAGCACCAAGCAGTGTGCAACACATCTTCACCAACTACATGTGTGTCTACCATCATCGAGAAATAAGACAAGACTATTATACAGAATGTCACTTGATTTTGCACCTATTTTGCAACACATGCCTTTCATGCATGTCCTTTGGAAGCATTTTGCAGAAAAGGTAACATCAGTCAAAAAGTTAAAATAATAACATTTCCAATTAGTACATATTGGTCATATTTTGGAATGACAGTTTGATGCACCTGCTTTTACACCCTGATGCACCAAAAGTTATTGGTGCATCAAGGTACAAAGAAGGTGATCAAACACGTGTCATCACCAAAATCCATCCTACACTTTCTACCATAAGGAGACTTTTCTCCCGATCCTTTCCCTGGTCACATTTCATAGTTGTTATTTTGACTTTACAAACATAAATATAAATAGTGATCTTGTTTTCACGAACATGTCATGAATTGTTATATTTGCAGGTTCTAAACGAGGATTTAAGGCTGGTGCTTGGCCAACAAGATAGGATGATCAACGGGGCTAATGTTTGGAACTGGCCAGTATCATATGATAAGTTAGGAGTTAGGTACAGGTTGTGGAGAAATGGTGTCGAGAAAGGAGTAAAGCAATTACCATTCAACAAATGAAGATATCAACTAGTTTTTTGGAATTGGTTTAACACTTTTATGTGATTTTGGTCATATCATTCTTGAAGAGTCAAACAATACATGCTCAGACACAGATTTCCGCCGAGCATGACAAGTTGAAGGCTGTGATTTCAAGTAGAAGTGGAATGGCTGCCATGGATGAGAGATCGTAAAAATAAAACAAAGTATAAGTTATGTACAGTCCTGATTAAACTTATATTGTGAAACAGTTTGTGAAATAATTCTGATTAAATCACTAACCCTGCCTTACTGATAATTGAAGTCATCCCATGTAAGAATGTAGCATTGGTAATATGGTCAAAATATATGTGAAGGTTGATTACCCGCACTTTCACAAATATATAATACCAATTATTATTATGCATGATAGAACATTAGCGAATCTAGGATTCAAAATCACGTGGGTACTTAGACTTACTGTAATCAATAAAAATGGAAGTTAAAGAACGTGGATAGTCACAATAATAAAGTATACTTATTTATAACAAATCAAGGTTTCATTGTTGCAAAAACCTTTCTATAATCTTTCACTTATCTCAAAAGTACATAAATTGTAAATAACATCACACCGAAAGTTGTGTGACCTTTAATTAGCTTTTTACTTATTTGAAATAATGACCCACCTTTAAGCAATAAAGTAAAACAAAAATGATGCTTTTGTACTTTTTATCTCTCGGAAAATATAATGGTTACATTTGTCATGTAATCAAGTTGTTAAAAGAATTATTAGACTGATTTTTTAAAAACTTAGAATGATATATCGTTTACCATCAAAAAAATAATAGATAATAACTTAGGTAATATACCCAGTATTTTAATTAAAACTTTTTGTTCATTTTACAAATAAGTCATATTCAATCAGCATAAATTAAAAAACAATTTCAAAAGTTCCATTATGAATTACAAGCTATTTTCCCCCCTTTGAACGGAAAATTTGGGTTCAGCGACATTGTCTTTTCATATAGTCATCTCCAAATCTAGAGGAAACCTGGTAATTTTCAGGAAACCCATGTCTCCAGTCCGGAGAACATTTTTCTCACACCCGGATTTGAACCCAAAATTGTAAAGTATCAAGTTCCATAAATACCAATCCATCTAGTGATGGTTGGTTGAATTACAAGCTATAAGGCCGGTTGTTATAAGGACACAAAAACACCTCTATTCTTCCAGCTATATCAGCGCCACATTAGCTTTTCTTTCTCTAAGAACACCCCCAAGAACACTCCTTGCCTATAAGCCATATTTTCACTTTATCCTCAAATATTTTATTATTATGCCCACAAACGCGCGCGTGCGCACACACACACACATAATTAAAGAACAAAATAAAAAAACAAATTAGAAGCGTCTTGCTCGTCTTGTTGTAGTTAAAACACACCGATGCCTTGCCTAAAAATACGTAGTCGTTATAGCGTCTTGGTGGACGCCATCGAAGACGGCTTATAACAACCGGCCTAACTACTTTATTCTCTATATAATTTTACTTTTACATATTTAAAATATTAAGGTCAACACTTTTTGTGATCTTATATCATTATTCATATGTGTAATGATCATTTTATTTCCGCCTCCATTTTTTTAAATACACATATAATAATTTATGAACACTATACACTTATTAAGAGCTTATTTCAGCAGGAATATACGTATGCAATGACGGAGCTACATGGAGGCCAAAGGTGGTCGTGGCAACCACACAATGTGTATAAAACTCTATACTTCTAGTACTATTTTAATGTATTAGTATAGTTCAAAACTAATTGTTCACCTGACACAACATATACTTAAAATCTTATACGCTCACCCAAACTTCATTTAAAATTACTGGTCTATTTTATACCCTTGTTAATATATTTTAAAAAATTCATCGCCGACCTAAAATCCCGGCATTAACGTATGTATTTAAGTGTGGTAGTTAAAAAGTCAAAAGCATATGGAATCTATCTATACGTGATTGATGGAGGGTGCCCACCATAACACATAAAACAGTCAGCAGCACCACCACCACCACCACTCGACAAACAATCAAACAGTTAAATACTAGAAGAAGAAACCTCTGTGAGTGTGTGTGAAGGGGGATGGTAGATACAAAAGTAGAGACGATATCAAGATTAGCTCAATGGAGAATCGACAATTTCGGTCCTTGCACTTACAAACGTTCCGAGCCTTTCAAAATTGGCATCTGGAATTGGTACTGCTACTCACTCATCATACTATTCCTATTAGTTCCTTCCTTCCTTGCTTTTAATATAATATAATAATATATTGATTTGATTGATGATATGATCATTGAATTGAATTTATAGGCAGTTATCAGTTGAGAAGAATCGGTATCTATACATTCGTCTGTTTCCAGAACCTTCCCGCCTATCCAAAGAACAGCCTCCGCTTGCCAAATTCATCCTCCGTGTCACCGCTGCCGGCTCCAATCGTCGTCCTTATGTTTCCCCTAGTTACTACCTACTTATTCCTTTTCTTCCCTCCCTCCATTATTTACCTTAATACTATCCTTTTTTTTTTTTCATTTATACCACTAGTATTTATGCCGCTGTTAATAACTTAATATGTGTGTGTGTGTGTGTGTGTGTGTGTGTGTACATATAGGGATTAGGGGGTGTTTGGGATTGCTTATTTATAAGCGCTTATCTTAAGCTGATACTCACTTGCTTATAAAAAAGCGTTTGTTCCTTATGAACTAAGCAGTTTTTCAACTAGTGTTTGTTATTGCATATCTGCTAAAACAAAAAGAAACATATAAGCAGAAAAATAAGCAATTCCAAACACCCCCTATAGTCTATATGTGTATGTATGTATACACAAAATTAACTACTGTTTATTTATTTATGTTGAAGTTGAAAAGAATGAATGCTTAAGGCAATGTGAATATGTTATATATAATAGCAAACATGTTTCACAAAGTGTTCTGTTTTAAAAGCTTCTTGAATATCCATCTTGCATGAATCGGGGGGGTAATTTGGAAATTTATTGTTGCCAAGACAATACTAGTTAACTTAATTGGCGGCAAACTATTGGTTGCTCATGCTTACAGTTTACATGAGTACTTGGTTGAATAAAAAAAAACTGCTACGAGATAACCATCTGGGTGATTAAAATTAAGCATCTTATCAGCCCTGCATTATTATTTGCATATATACTGGTGATGGAATGCTAATTGGTCTGATAGAATGGAACTATCGGATCATGGGTGAGTCCCTTTATCGGGATGACAGGAATTGCTTAAACGGCATTTCTGTCAATCAGTGGAGGAAGACTCATATGGTGTTATTTTGGACCAAGAGTTTACCTTTATAAGATCTAGCTTTTCATTTGAAGCATTGTTCCCATTGTGCTAATGACAGTCTCGTTTTTTTAGAATTATAGGGATAATTTGTTATTGCACGTATCATTCAAGACCAAGAATTTACCCTTATACGTTGTATGTTCTCATTCAGAGCATTTTTCCTATTGGGCTAATGACAAGCTCATCTTTAAAATTAATGACCAGGCGTGGCTTACTTTTTTACTAGAGGGATAGTTTTAGCGTAGCCTGTAAACGTGATTTCATATAACTAAGAAAACTATTTGTCCGTAAAATAATAACATTTTGATGTAACAAATCTAGAAGATTGACTTGAGTTTTGGTAAGTACTAAGTAGTAGATCAAATTTTAATAAAATAGAAAATGAACAGGGAGAATACCTATAAGAACAATTACTGTCAATTTTGCTAGTATGACAGCTAGAGGGTGCAATTTAAACCCAGTTATGTGAAAGTTGGTTAAGTTAAGCTATATCTTATTTATATGGGTCAAACTGATTTGTAATGCTTGTAGTTGTAGCTAATTGAGTTCTCTAATAGACTAATACCATTTTGCTTAATGCTGCAGTTCATGAAAGACTTCTTCGGACAAGTGAAGACTTTGTCTGGCCTGTTGATTCTACTTTCCACGGTCGGTTCATAATTGATGTTGAGTTTCTGGACCTGCAAGTTTGCTCGGTAAATGTAAGCACCCTGATTTGATAATATCTCATATAGAGTGGGTTGACAGGTTCATGCTGTTTTTTGATAAAGTTGATTTGGGTTATATGTGTATTGGTAATGGATTAATGGGTCAATGGCCGCATGGTTAAATTTCACCTAGACGTATACTTTGATGTTTACTTAGAAAACTGCATCATTATTATGATACAACTAATATTGTAGTCATATTTAATGTACCCATTAGTTATGAAATTAAAAAAATGGATAAAAACCATCGGAGGGTCAACATAACCCTTTTCGATCCGTCCTTTAGATCCACATGTCTGGACATGTTATCATACCCACACGACTAGCTCATGAATAGGATAAGATCATAGGTTTTTCTGAAAGTGAAACGATAGGTGGGTTGGGTGGATTGTATAATGAGTGGAAACCAGTAATTATGCTGGGTTGGGTTGATTTACTGATTAGTTGAATAAACAGTGTATTACATTTAATTACTGAAACTATTTTATTATATTATCAACTGCTAACATAACTTTTTAAGATAGAACAATTTAAGAGGTTGTAAGCGTTTAATAAAACTTTTGGTCACTTTCAACTAGTTATCCTGGTTTTACCCATTCAATTTCCAACTAATGTTTATACAATCTAACCATTTGACTTCTGGAAATTAACTGCAGGGTGAAGAAGCAAGTTCAATATGGCCAAATGATGGAATGCTGCGATCATCAGCTAGTGAAAGCATACTTCGGTGTCTTTCTCGCATGCTTCATGAGTCAATCGATGCTGATGTTACCATTAACACAGGGGATGGAACTTTAAAAGCTCACAAGGCAATTTTATCTGCAAGCTCTCCAGTTTTTCATAGCATGTTCCTACACAACCTCCAAGAGAAAGAATCATCCACCATCAATATCCAAGACATGTCACTTGAATCCTGCACCGCCCTTCTGTCTTACTTATATGGAACTATTAAACAAGATGATTTCTGGAAGCACCGCCTTACTCTTCTAGGTGCTGCAAATAAGTATGCAATCACAAACTTAAAGGATTTGTGTGAAGAAAGCTTGCTGGAAGATATAAACTCGGGTAATGTTCTTGAGAGGCTGCAAGAAGCCTGGCTTTACCAGCTTGATAAGTTGAAGAAGGGATGTTTGACTTATTTGTTTGATTTTGGGAAGATATATGATCTTAGAGATGAGATTAATGTCTTCTTTAGGAATGCAGAGAGAGAACTAATACAGGAGATGTTTCAAGAGGTGCTTACGGTGTGGAAACCGGCTTAAGAGTTTTGGAATTCTGCTGATATGTTGTATTTAAGCGTCAAATTGGCATATAGATGTGTTTATTTTCTAATATTAAGGTTGTGTGTATAAACTTTGAATTTGCAGACGTTAAACAGTGGTATGTTAAGCCGAAGGTTTGGAAATTGGAAAGCTTCTGACGAGCTTTCTACTCCATGATATGTAGATGATGCAAATTATCATGCTAAATACTGAATTAAATATAACCTGGGTTTTTAATAGAAATTGTTTCACACAAATACTGATCACAACTCTCAAAAGATTAGTATTTTATTTCTTTGAGAGGAACGTGAATGATCGATTATAGGTGACACTATGACAGTTACTGCGTATATTTTATACAATTTCTGAAAAACAGGCAAAATGTATATGCGTCAAGCCAGTTACCAAGCCTATCTTGTAACAAATAAAGGACCTGTCGACCCCAATTGTTTTGAATCATTACCCAACCTCCAATCACGATACATATGACAAGAAAAACTAGGATATCATCCAGTATTATATTGTTCCATTCATGTCTATATTAATCTGTAACATCGTAAATCATCGTATATCTGAATAGAAGCACAAGTTTGAAAGTGCACATGAAACAAAACTAAAGTTCTTAACACC
Source organism: Asclepias incarnata (assembly GCA_025447715.1). NCBI lineage: Eukaryota > Viridiplantae > Streptophyta > Magnoliopsida > Gentianales > Apocynaceae > Asclepias > Asclepias incarnata. The sequence goes on from JAOEHQ010022069.1 coordinate 10,134, forward strand.
AAATCCAACGTTTGGATTGAATTTTTTTCATCAGAATTCATGTAGATCAAAAGTCCCCACAGAAGATAAATCTAAAAACCAAGATTAATGGCACAATCAAGGACATGTTATCTCCCATCTAACTCTACCAAAAAGACACTGTCTAATATTTTCTTCCTGAACAAAATCTTTGAGCCAAAAATAGACTATATGAATTATAATTACACCGCAGGCCATCTGACCCCACCAAGGGGTGAAAAACCTATGTCAATCACGATGTAGCATCTCTGCCACCTCTTCGGCTAATGGCCTCACAGAGCCGACATGGCAACGTGTCTAAGCTTGCGGCCCGTGTATATCCATAGTTGCCCAATACACCACACCTTCTCCAGGCATGATACTCTGCATAAGCTATTGGATCATTAGCAAGTGCCTTAACATAGGTGGCTAGTTCATGCATGGACCTAAACTTGGTGCCATCAATAATCGAATGTGGAGGCACAAAATCCATCACATTTGGCGCACCAAAATAAATAGGAACTGCCCCAGAATCCAATACGTAAAATAACTTCTCAGTGACATAGCTCTCCGTATATGTGTTCTCAATGGCTAGAACAAATTTGTAGTGAGACATGGCACAGTGTAGATGGTCCCACCATTTAGGAGATGCATTTGGGTCTTTAGCACACTCGGGATAAAGAGAAAGTGCCATATCAAGACCACCTACGTTGTTCAAACATTTACCAAACGAATGATGAGGCAGCAAGCTGAGTATGCTCTTGGCAAGCTGATTTCTTTGAGGAAGACAACGTGATGAAGACCAATAAACAAGGGTATCCTGGTAATTATAGAGCCCAATAAAAGTTCATGGTTGTTATTTTTACTTTTATGGTTAACCAAACAGCATAGGTCAATTTCCATTTGGATAATTATTAATAGGTCGATTTTGGTTATAAATTACCCCAAACTGGTCAACTGGGTTAACTTTAATTTTGATAAATATCACCAAAAAAGAAACAAGTCGAAAGCTACCCGAAGTGTATTTTCAATGCACAAAACCTACTAAATCACTATATTCAAATAGTCCGGATTATTTTCAAAGCATACTTGGGAAATTAATTGCATACAAATGGATAGTTTGTTTTGGTTAACTTAAGCACCAGAACTGTACCAATTCACACAAAAGCCTACCTAATTTGACCTGTTACCTAACCCGCCCGACCCATCCATTTTGTCACCTCTACTATAAAGAGTAAAAGAATGTAGGACACTTACATTGTTCTTATAGGGAGAAAGATAATAATTACGATTATTATGAAAGAGGCCACCAGCATATGTTGACTGAACATCATCTTTGGCATGATAACTAATGAAAATGTCTTCAGAACCAGATTTTCTTCTGCCAGCCTCAAGATCCATGTACACTCGAAGTGGATCTCCAATGCGTCTCTAGAAAGATTTGACAAAAAGAAGTACATCTGAGCGAACCAATCTCAAAAAACATATGGTAAATATGAAAGACTTATACGTGATAGCAAGTACACACAATTTCTTACGGTTCTGTGCCATTTAAAGACATAGAGGTGCTAAAAATATGTTGAATAGTGTTTAATTAACTTTCAAGGGTGTAGGGGAAATTGTAATAAATAACAACATACTTTCAGTTCACTTCAATAAGCTCTACCTAGTTAACCTGTAAGATACCAACTAAGTTGAATGATCTTTCTTCCAGTATCGAAAGCTAGATGTTTTCTTAACCTTTTTTTAAATAAAATGGTATTAAACTATTAATAATGGGTTACAATAGTTGGATGGCTTAAGTTTAACAACAATCTTTACAGTCCAATGACGAAATCAGAAATGCAGTGAACACGTATTGCTATCTATTGCATTTTGGCATTGAGATTTTAACTTGAAAGTAGAAAAGACGACCTTTAAGCAAAATGATGGTCAGACCTCACATCAGATGACAAACACAGAATGACTAATAGGATATATTTTAGTAATCACATGTCCTGATCCTATGAAATATAAATCATTAAAAAATCCCAATGCTTTCCCTTAATAGCGATCAGGTAGCACTTCACCAAGCACAAGCAATGGAAGAACAACAACAAAAACAAAACTGATTATATGCTGGCACTCGGCAATAGGGCACAACTCACATAAAATCAAATAAAAGTTAACTAGCAAATGATGGGATGCTATATAAGGTTAAACATTATTAACAAAACCCTCCTGACATAATTCCCTAGTTATAATCTATAATTATGTCAAAAGAGCCATATATTTTTCCGTCTGACATCACAAATGAAAACGAACATTATCACATACATGACCATTAGTGTGCCTATAACTGAATTACTAGTTTCATGTGAACAAAAGTACAGAACCCTTTGATCCGCCTTATTTGGTGTTTCGAATTGCGCATTTTTAAGTGCTCGTCACTTACTGCGTTCTTTGAAAGCCAAAAATACTTATACACCTGTACATAAACTAACTTGCGCTTTTAGCTTATTGTGAGAAGAAGAAAAGATGCAAGTTTTTTAAGCACCTTTGGAGGTGCTTACTTGGAATGCAATAAGCACTCACAATCCCAAACACCCTCTTACCTGAACAAACTACAAAAATATGATTCTCAAAAATGACACATCGGTACAAACTCTAGAGACTTGCATTAACTCAAAGATCACTCCTAAGAAGGCACATCACTACACCTTAATCTTAACCAACATAGCTAATTACAACACCACCATAATTCATGAAATATAGATAACATTTCCAAGATCAATTCTAATAACATGTATGCCAACATAGAAACATTAAAAAGAACATTATCAATTAGAAACAAGCAAGTTAAGGCCAAACATGTATACAAAAAGAAAACGTTTTGCTAACCATAGCCACATGCACTAAAATATTGTACATAAAAATAACCAGCCCTTAACAATAATTATCAACCACTATGTATAACACTTTACTCTATATGAACCATATGGTTAGGGAAATAATAGATATGAGTAAGTATATTACCCTAGATGGAGGTGTAGTAGTCTCATAAAACAAGGCATCAGGTTTATCAACAAGAACATTAGATTTAGTCCACAAACAGCTCAACCCACATCTACATGAATACAAATTATCCAAATTATCAGGAATCCAAGTCCACCCTTTAATCAAAACACCAACATGATTCATCTTTAACTCGCTACATTCATGCTCATCACCCACTTGTAAAGACGATAAATTTACACTTTTTTTCACCAAACCCACATGTAATTCCTTATAACTAACACAACCCACTTGGGAATCCCATTTCTTGTAAGCCCCTAGTAAGTTCTGAAATGGGTCTGGATCATGTTGACTTTTAGTTTGACTTTCAGATTGACTCTGTAATTGACTTGTGGGAATTTTTGGGATTGTTGAAGTGGTTGTGGCTGATGGGAAATCTATAAGAATGTAATAAAAAAAGATGATTAGTGAGAATGTTAATATCATTGTTATGGTGATTGAATTTATGTGTTTCAAATTTGATAGCATTATTATATATATGGTTTTATTATTGGGGATTTAGGGCCAAATTTTGTGTATGCTTATTGAATTGGTGTTAGTAGATCAGATTCTGTTGTGTGAAATAAGGAAGATTCATAATTATGTTTGTGAGAAAGAAGAACAAGAAAGGTGAAAGAAATAATAAATGGAAAAGTATAAAGCTTAATTTGCAAGTTTAGTTATTAATTTTGTTGACAATAATAACAACTTTACTGTTTAGTATTTTTTTTTAGATTTATAAAATATTTTTTTATCAATAAAAAGTAACGAGTATTTCAAAAGATGTGATATTTTTTTGTTTTCTATTAATGAATAATAGTTTTTTTTTAATTTCTTTTACTGATTATTAAATTAAATGTTCTTTATTTGAGTTCTACAATTGTAAATTTAATTCAATATGAAATGGAAAAGTTAATCAATTATAAATATAACTTTTTCAAAACGAATAACTAGCATATAATCTATAACCTGAGTTTATAACTTTTTATTTATAATATTACATATTTTAATATGCTAAAAGTTTAAATTATCATCATAATGTAACACATAATAAATACTTTTCTTAAATATTAGGTTAAATTTTCTAATTTTTTAAATTAACACATTTAATAATTAATTTAATTTTAATAACTATATTTATATATAAACTTTAATTCTTAATAACAAAAACTATTTCAAATATGATCATT
>JAOEHQ010022091.1:0-14351 GCA_025447715.1 Asclepias incarnata
GCAGCTTGGCATGAATACAGACTTCCAGAAGATGTACAATATTTACATGGAAGTGCGATCTGTTACAGATCAGACAATCCAATCTGATACAGATTCAGATTGGCTAGTCTTACAGATCGGATACAAAACCAAAAGATTACTAAGTGTTTCCTATCAGATTGTCATCACCAAATCTATTCAATACAATAGGACTCAACACACACCCACACCCACACTACACTTGGTTACTTGATAATACTTAGAAAATGGAACTTGAATCTTGAATGGATTGATGATCTTGCAAGAAATTGGTGGAAAATGGAGATAAGGATTGTGAAAAATGGATGGATGGAGTGTTGGTGTGAAGAAGAAGGTGAATGAAATGATAAACAAAGCATGGGGCACCATACTTCCCCCCATCCGGTTTTTCAAACAAAATAGGTGGGTATTATACCCGCTATCCACTAAAGTTCCAACTAATAAATATTTCATTCTCAAAATAAAATACTTGGAACTTTTATTAACAACCAAACTACAAAAATAGGTTATTTTATTACCTTTAAAACTTTGGAGCGTTACACTTCGTGGCAGGTAGGGTACATCATGAGTAATCATTTCTAATGAGGCCAAAAACTGTAACTTGAAGTAATTTTTAATAATTCTAATTAAAATGCAATTAAAGGACGTCGTTTCAATTAAGGCAATTGAGCTCTTATATGGTATGTCTGTTAGATATGTTTTTGCCATTTCTTCTCTAGTATTAATGCAGACATGGGATACACGGTCGACAGGTATGGTTATTTACCTCCTACTCTTATTTGTTTCTTTTCCCGTTTGGCCAGAGGTCTTTATGGAAAAAGTCTTTGTACCCTTGGGTTGAGGCAACACTGTCTACACCTCACCTCCTCCATACCCCGTTTATGCAGAGACTGGGTACGGTTGTTGTTTCAATTAAGGCAATTGAAAAGTATATAAGTTGTGAAACCTTTAAAACGATATATATATAAAAGTAAACAAACGGGTTAAGCAAATTTTTAGTCCATGGCCAACATATTTATTTATATTGATTCACTCGTAATACAGAAATTATGTATAGTTTTATAATCATCCTAAAAAGTATATAACACGTGAAAATAACCAATATTGTAAATCAATATTGGCGTGTTTGTTGGCATTGCACATTTACAGAAGTTGAAGTGTTGCTTTTGCTTAGGGGGGTGCCCCTTTCGCCAAATGTGGCATGTCAACGTTCGTTTGAGAACTTGGTGAAAAACACACAAGCATAATTAATGAAAAGACACTTGTACCTACCCTCCATGTCTTTAAATTAAACAACATTATTTAATAGGTGGTGCAATTTCCACCACATGAGACAAAATCATATACAATTAATACTGCATACCGTATAACTGTTTAAAGCGTAAAAAGGGTGGAAATAGACAAGCTCTATTTAATTGATTACCAAAGACAACATATTAATTAGCAATATTAATGTAGCTGTTAAAAAAATATATTAATTAGCAATTTTAATCAGGGAAGACACGTACGGGTTAAATACATAATATATTACTACCGTTCAAAGGAATAAAATATTAGTTTATGATATTATGGTTAAATACATACTAGAATCATCACCAAATGGTTTAGTAGCAAAGAGGTCTCAAGTTCGAGTCCTACCCTAGGTATAGTTGGGGGTGCCACAGGTATTTAATTTCCACTTATGGTGGGTCTGAGTGAGTTTTCCCCTCCAGATCTCTGGGTGATAAGGGTTTCTCATCAAATGGATTTAAGTTGGGAATCTATTTTGCCGGGGGGGCTCTCTAGCACGGATCCAATTAAGACAACGTATGTTAGACCTTCAGATATTTGCAAGTAATTCACACCTTTAAAATAAAAATAAAAAATACATGCTAGTAACATATACTACGTATAGATATATTATACCGCCTTTTGTTGGTGGAACAAATCCAATACTAACATCAAACCGGCCTGCCAACTCCAAAAATGATGTAAAAAGAGGTAAAAAAAATAAATAAAAATCACTTGCTTCAAACCCAATCCACAATTGACCATTCCCTCTCTTCCAATTTAAATAAATACCACAAAAAACAAGAGCTACTTCACAAATATACATCCATGATTAACCTCATTTCCTCCTTCTTCTTCTTCCTCCTACTACTCCACCCTTCCTCAGCCACACCAACAACGACCATCTCAAAACAATTCAAAGAAGCTCCACAATTCTACAATTCTCAAGAATGTCCTTCAATTAGGACTGATGATGATCCCATTGTTCATGTAGCCATGACCCTAGATTCGGCCTATATCCGCGGATCAATGGCTGCAATCCTCTCCATCCTACAACACTCCACATGCCCCCAACATATTTCATTCCATTTTGTCACATCTTCTTCTTCAAACGCTTCTCTTTTACGTGCCACAATCGCGAATTCTTTCCCTTACCTTAAATTCGACGTATATCCTTTCGAGGATTCCCTTGTTTCCGGGCTAATTTCCACTTCTATACGTGCAGCCCTTGATTGTCCACTAAACTATGCGCGTAGTTATCTTGCTAACATACTTCCCCTCAAAGTAAGCAAGGTTGTGTACCTAGATTCTGACATTGTACTTGTTGATGACATTGCAAAACTTGCGGCTACACCCCTAGGGGATTCCATTCTTGCGGCTCCAGAATATTGTAATGCCAACTTTACGTTCTATTTTACACCAACCTTTTGGTCGAACCCGTCTTTATCTTCAACTTTTGATGGCCGAAAACCGTGTTATTTTAATACAGGAGTGATGGTGATGGATTTAGACCGGTGGCGTGAGGGAGAGTACACAACAAAGATTGAAGAATGGATGGAGTTACAAAAAAGAATGAGGATTTATGAACTAGGTTCTTTGCCTCCTTTTTTGCTTGTTTTTGCCGGAAAGATAGCTCCGGTGAATCACCGGTGGAACCAACATGGGCTAGGCGGGGACAATTTTCGCGGGCTTTGCAGGGATTTACATCCGGGACCGGTGAGTTTATTGCATTGGAGTGGGAAGAGTAAGCCATGGGTGAGACTAGATGCTGAGAGGCCATGTCCATTGGATGCTCTTTGGGCACCTTATGATCTTTTGAAGCCTCCATTTTCATTTGATTCTTGAAAGAATGGAAAGCGAAGGTTATTATTATATGGCAAGTGATATTGGTACCATTATTTTTGATGGATGTACCACAATATAAAAGTTGTACAACTGTACAAATCAATAATGCACAGTTGTGGTACATCTATTAAAAAAAATGGTACCAATATCAATTCCCTTATTATAAATATGTATAATATGTATATCATGATGATTGTACATAGAGATACAAAGTGATTAGTCGAATTATATTATGACTAGACTAGATAGAACAATGTTTTGTTGGAATAATGAGTTGCAAATTCATGAGTTTGTAATTAAAAAAACGAAATGTTGCCATAATTTTTGTCGATATGTAATTATAAATGATTCGAAGACAATATTTTGGATGATAAGCTAGATTATATTCAATGCATGCAGGGTTAACGCGACTCAAAGTAAAACGTTTTTGAACAAGAATTGGGTTAAACGAGTTGGGTTAATTAATCCTGTTTTCATATTACAAATTTCAGATTCCTTATACATGTCATAAAAATATCAGGCCACTCTTTGAATATTTAACTTGAGGAAGACTTAATTTCACTAAAATATATAATATTTTTATTGATATAATTTTCATCAAGTATTATATAATTTTTAAAAAAATAATAATTAAAATGTTAAAGGTTAAAGTTGAAAAAGAAACACTTTAATATATAATTAAAATGTTAAAGGTTATTTTGAACTAAATTGTTGCATAATGTAGCGAGGTTGGTGAACATGTCATGTTAGAAAAATAATCATTGATTTTAACTACTCGTAATATATGATTTATTTAACCAAGAAAATAACTAACTTAATACTTAACCTCATTTACATCCTGAATTTATAGGGTAAAACTTTTCAATTAACCAGAGAAAAACTTTTTGGTAACTATATCAAGTGATATATATCTAACTGAAGATAAAAAGTTCAAATATACGGACTATTCATTCATCCATTCTAATTTTTATTGTCCCATAAATAATAAATCCGTGGCAAGTTTATTGATTTACATTGCTAAATTTGATGTTAATAATTCAGGTAAGTTTAAAAAAAATAAGTGATGAACTTTTTACTTTTAAAAATTATTTATTAGTTAACGTACTATATATATAACAAAAGTTGGTTCATTGGTGGAATCTTTTGTTTTATTTAAAGTCAAGCAAGATTGGATCAGAACAAGTTCTAAAATTTTTAGTTAGGATCGATATATATTATGCATAATTGGATTCTTTTGGTTGATTAAAGATCGTAATTAAAGATCGTAAAATCTACATCCTAATAGTAACTTATAATTATTTCTATCAGTTATAGTTGGGTCGGCCCAAGGATGGATTTTGAACAATTATTTTTTGAAGAAGCCCAAAGGCACATAATTTTGGAAGTAGCTAGCAAGAGTGCAAGACCAAACATTTCTTCTAAAAATACATAGAGTTTATGATTAACGAAAATTTCTAAATCTATACTTCTGTACTCTATTATAAAAATTTCATGTCAATGTTGAAAATTACACATTTTCAAGGTTGGAAATGTCTATACTGCCCTTATGCCCATTAATTACATTTACATTAATTACCTACACTATTCGCCGTCGCCACCGCCACACCGCCGCCTACATCACACCACCGCATTGTGCGGATACCCCTCTAGATTAATATAACAATTGCACACACACACACAACTTTCACGTCTCCAGGTGGATCTAAAAGTTATCTTTTATTTTTTTTATAGAAAAGAATCCACATAAATCAAACACATATTTACAGAGTATTTACTATGAAACTTGAATTCAATTTATAGGTTAATAGATAATCACATACATACAAAATGAAGTAATTTAAGTGTTAAGCATTTCTTATTATTCAAAAACACATTTAAATAAGGTTGGGCAAATGAAACTAAGTGTAATATAAGCAGAAGTGTTCCTCTTGTAAATTAAATGAATGTGGTTATTTATTTCAGGAAAAGGAAAACTCGACTGAACCAATTCGACCCATTACCCAGCCCCCTTGACCCACCCACTTTGCACCTTACCATATACTCAAGAGCATCGACGAAAACAAATTATTTCTTGAAAGCAGCCTAAGAACAAACCCTCTTACTTGCAAGAAGTGTGATGTATAACCAGAAAAGGCGTTAAAGAGTGGTTCGACCATATAGCTAGGAGACCAAACGTGCTTGTTTAGCTGTGCCTTACCTGCCTAAATATTAAAATTGTTAGATAGATAAACCTGAGTACAGCAGACAAATAAGAACGAGAAAAGAATACGTGATTTTATTATCATATGAACTAAATCTACACGTACATTACAAATGTAGTTTTGATAGTGGTATAGTTTCTATGATCTTCACAAAAGAATTCAATAATATAGACCTTGCTATTAAAAAATTTAAATTGTGGAAACCAAAAATGATTCAAGGAATTTAAAAAGGATAGGTCCCTGTCAACCGAATGTGCTCCAAGGTATTTGGAAGTCCATATTTAAGTACTGCCTGATTGCCAGCTCTGAAACCATTTCCGTAAACAGGTGACATGTCAGATTCAATCTGATGTTTAAAGAACTCTGCAAGCTTCTTGTCAAATGGAGATCTTTTTTCTTGTCTTGATGATGTAGCAGATGACGAGGATGGTGTGTTTCTATTTAATATGGAAGCTATTTGGGCTCTCAACCACATGTGAGCTAAAACTTGACATATTCCTTCTTCTACATCTTGACTGAGTGTCCGATAACCTTAGGAAAAGGAAAAGTAAAAGAAAATTGGTTGTTAAATGTAAGTTTTGCTAAATTACTTTCACTTGCTCATGCTTTATTCATTAGAGTAGAAACTCATGTAGTATATAAGAAAAGAATATTTGATGATAAGGAATCACATTTAGGTTAGACAAACTAGATAATAATGTAGCTCATACTATGTTGCTTTTCTTAATTATACGTCTGACATGAAGATTAATCAATCAATCACTCTAGTAATCATATCAGTTACGTCATTTTTTTTACCATGTATAATCGAATTACTTGAGATCAAGATGGATCCAAATTTTTCGTCCTCTGCTTTCAAATTCGTCATTTACTTTTTAGTTAACTTCTAGATAATTAGATGAAAATGATGTAATTAATATTGTAACTGAAAAAGGTCAAAGTACAGTGACCAAATTATCTATTTGTCTGATTTCGGGAATATAATTTATCTGGTTTTCACAATGCCATAGACAAATAGTTACGCCAAAGAACAGTGTGAAACCTTGAAGTCGCAGCCATGCGTGCATCATTTCATGAGCCAAGATTGATCCTGTCAACAACCTGCAAGCAGAAGGCTACTTAGTACCCCACTAAAAAAGGAAATCTTATAAAGCTAAACTGGTTAACTGCAAAGTAGATCAATTTATGGATTCAATAGACGGTATTAATGTGACTTCTTAAATCACTGCCGGATCAAATGAAATGCAGATATACTAGCAAAACATACAGATTTCATTCTGGTATATACGTCATCAAGTAAAATTAAAGTTGATGTTGACTTTTGTAGTTACTAGTTAAAGTAATTAAAAAAATACCTAGGAAGGCCATATAATATGAGAATAGCTGTAACCTCACAGCGACGTGTCAGCTTGTATGGTTCTGTTCTCATGTCTGGAACCCGATTTCCCATCCCAATTCTTGGCCGTCTCAAAACCTGACAATAAATAACATTCCAGATACAAAACATCATTCCATGTAGAGCTGGAAAATGGGCAGCTCGGGCAGGTGGTTAACAGGTGAAACGGGTTAGGTCAAAATGGGTGGTACTTTGTGTTGCAGGTCAAAATGTCCCGGATGGGTTGACCCAATATAATTTGCTATTTTTTAGATTTTTAAACAAATAATATGTTAGAGATGATTAGCAGAATTATATTACTACAATAACAATCTTAAACTTCAAGTAATGCAAACTTGGGAAGTTTTATTCAAATCAAATTCACTTTGGACAAACTTGCACCCGTTTGACCCATTTCTATTTTTACCCAATTTTTTTAATTTCCTTGCTAGACTCGTTTGAGATAAGATATAAACCAAACCCACATATTTATCAATAAATGGATGCAATTACCACATCTAGTTCCGAGGATATAAAATAAATAACTTATCAGCTTAGAATACATACTGTGCTGATAGTTTGCTCCTCAGAAAGGCATAGTCCTCGTGTCTCGGGCATGTGATAATGGCCCTGACCAAACAATGAGGCAAAAGAATTAAAAACCTTCAATTTTCACTTTAAGATGCATACAGAGACTTAACAATGATGCCAAAAAGAATTTGCTTACATTCCTCTCCCCATCCATGGCCTCATTAAGTGCTTGTCTCTCAACCAAAAGTAAAGGAATTTTCTGTTCCACCTTCATATTTAAGCTTTCATAAAATGCCTGTATATCAAGATATAATGGTTGACACTCATTCGTATCACTGACTGAAGAGTCAAGACACTCTAAGCAAAGTTTCCGACCATCATTCAGAGAGGCATAGCTTGATTCACGTGGCTGAGAAATTAAATATTGGCAATAAATTACTTCATGTACTGAAAAGTAACTTCAGATATAAGCTTTAAGTCTATGTCTTCATTCGTAATGTACCTCCATTCGTTCACAGCTGCAGCATCTAGGAGTCCCATCATGCTCATGAAATGGGCAATATTTCTGGGCCCAAAATGGATGTGCTCTATATTCAATAAGGCCGGCAGCATTTGTTGGAATCTGTAAAATAGATGTATAAATTTCAGACAAGCAAATGATATTATCAACAAGAATATGCAATTTCAAATACAACTACAGTGAAAAAAAGAAAGATGGAACATCTTTTTCGTGAAATTGGCACTTACAAAGTGCTGGCAAACATCACATTTTGGATGATAGTGCTCCTTGTAGCAAGACTTGTGATAAGGATAATTTCCCGACATGGAAAACTACATGTTAAAGAAGAGATGTGGAATATCATGATTGTTGAACTTTTGTGGCTTACACAAAAAAAGAATATATATATAGACCCCTCTTGCACTTTTCCTTCAAACCAAGTCAGCATTAGCTTGATGAGCCAAAACATAATTAAGGTCAACATAACATGTATGGCAGTAATCATTAGAGGTAACAAGAAATGGGTCAATTCGGGTTGTTTAACTCAGATGAATCAAATAAAGAAAGTTAGCTAAAAGGGAGATGAAGTGTCTGTGGGCCAACCGAGCCTGTTTTGTCCCTACTATCTTAAGACCTGTTTCAACCCAAACCCATGCTGACCCATTACCCAGCCCTCCCAACATCCCACCTCTAGTAATCATACATGAAATCAGTACCTCATAGTCCGCAATGGGTTGGTTACAGGCATGGCATCTAAAACATTCGGGATGCCAAACTCCGTTCATGCAACTTAAAAATCTTCCATGACCAATCTCATAATTACAACCAGCACATGTCCTATAACAAAAAAGAGGTACAAAAGTGATAAGAAAATCACCCAATAATTTACACACAGCTTTTAGCAAGCATCGGGAACCTAAAGCCTAAGATCTCGTAAACCACAAAAAACTATAGGTCCATAGAACGAAACCATGAGTATATCATCCTCTAAAGAAACTAACACTCAAAAAGCCCTGCCATCTGTCTGATACGCTATCTGACATGTTGCCAGTTTACGGAAATGGTTTTAGAGCAACTAATCAGATGGTACTTTAAGTATGGACTTCCAAAGACCTCGGAACACATTTGAATGACAGGGAACCTTCCTTTTCAGGTTTGGATCATATTCAGTTTCTATATTTTTGTCATAGCAAGGTCTAGCCTCTTGGATTAATGAACTCTTTCGTGAAAATTATAGATACTGATAGTATACAAGGACACACTTTAAAAGGTTAGCCACAAACAATTTAACCTACGGTTGAAGTACCTACAACTGGAACCATCTCATTACAATGTCAGAATACAAAATTATAGATACTGATAGTATACAAGGACACACTTTAAAGGGTTAGCCACAAACAATTTAACTTACGGTTGAAGTACCTACAACTGGAACCATCTCATTACAATGTCAGAATACAAAAGTATATCCGAAAAACCGTTCTTCTAAATAACTGGCTACCAAGCTAAAGCTTAGAATATCAACAAAAAAACAAATGCAATGATTACCTGAATCCTGTTGCATACGGGAATGGTATAGGTTGGTAAATATTTCCATTTGCATTTCCGTTTACATTTATATTTGTATTGACATTTCTGTTTCTGGGTGGCGACTCCACTTTTAAACTTTCTTGTAGAGCTCTTGCAAGTTGTTCATCTTCCTTTAGTTGAGAATCGTCACCTAAATGCATTTCAAAAACAACATATGACTTTCAGCAGACATTTGAGTCACAGAAAAGAATATGTAATATTCGTATCCGCTCTCAAGTAAATAATTGCTGTTAGTTGAAAATCATTTTCATAACAAAGACGATCATTAGTTAGCTTACTTGTACATATTTTTTAGATATTGTGAAGTTGTGTCCCGAACTGCTTGTAAACTTATCTAATGGTTGCCTGGCTCTCTATATAAAAGTTTTTGTAATAGTTTTCCAGAGAAGAATAAGTATCAAAACTTAACTAGTCTCATGTCCAACTATCTTCAATCTACTGTTCAACAGATCCCAAAGTTTTGATATTACATTATTAATCTTTCGTTTTCCTAGTCAAGAATTTACTTCTTATTTCACCATTTATAAAATTGCCATCCTAGAAGATCATTCAAGCCATAGATATAACTTATACGGAGGCGTAAATTTCTTGAAACAAATGCATGTGATCCAAATGGATATTGCTATCTAAGGCTGAAGTACAGAGTACAGACAGCTCTACCCTAAGTGTTTGTTCACATGATTAAAATCACAACACAATGAAATAGTAATCGTATTCCATACAGTGCATCTATATCCTATAGAAAATCAAGACTAGCTGCATAATGTGAAACACAATCTTGAATCTAAAGCTTCATAAATCATAACTATGAAAGCCACATAAAGAGCATATAACTATATCACTTACTAATAATACGTTTCCCTCTCCCATCTTCTTCTGAAAGTGAGATTGCGATGGCACGGTCAATGTCTTCTATTTCAGACTGTGGATCCTGCTAAAGTTTTGCCCAACAAATAATATAAGATCATTCAACACTTAGTCAAGTTACAAAACAAAATCTCTCTCGACATCAAACATCACAAATATCAACTTCAGAGTTCAGACGAAAAACTAACACCTTTAAATCCAAAATATCAATATGCCAAAATATTGCAATATCTCAAGTAAATGCATGTATAAATCTTATATCAATAACTAAATGAAATCAATATATACCCATGATGTAGAAGGATAATTTCCCGTTGACGCTGTATTGTCTTCATATCTCCAATTGTAATCCCCTTCCGAAACTTCATGGTTGGAGCCTTTAAAAATTCTGCTAAGCCAACCCATTAACAAAATAACTAGTATCTGTACACGTCAAATAAAACTATACCTGCAGAAAAAACAACCATTTTCACATACTTAAGACTCGGAAAACTACACACACACACACACGATATTGAATACTTTTTCGTTCCTGCTTTAACAGCGTTTAGGCATAAAATCAATTGCGAATCCCCTTATTAACGACAATTGTGTCTGTTGTCACTATAACGACTAATCATTTCCGGGGCATGTTTCTGTTTTCTTTGAAAAAAATGTAGACAAAACAAATATCCGCCAAAACACAATCCCAAACACTTTTTCATGTAACCAAAAAACATACTTTTTACTAGGGGTGAGTACGGTTCGGTTTGGGTCGGTTTTTGATTAAAACCGAAAACCAAACCGCTATAATTCCGTTTTTGAAATCTAAAACCATTGGGTTTCGGTTTTTTCGGTTTCTAAAAAAAAAGTTTAAAGTTTATACCTTATGATTACACTACAACTTCAATAATCTTTCAAACAATATTAGTAACAAAAACAATACAACAATGACAACAAATCCATCAAAATAAGTTGAACAAACTTCAAATAAAACAAACTTTGTATATAACTATTTATATATCTTTTACGCGTTGTTTCAATAAGCAATTGATTAAACCGAATCGATTTTGTTGTGTATTTTCACTTAAAACATATAATTGATATTGTTTTGTACACTTACAAAAGCAAATATATTAACATATTTAATAGGAATGAGTAATAAAAGGATATAAATATAAAGTAATGTAAACAATATATATTTTTGGTTCGGTTCGGTTTTTATGGTTCGGTTTTTCATATGAAACCAAAACCGAACCGATTCGTTCGGTTTTTTGAAAACAAAAACCAAACTAATTGGTTTTGTTCGGTTTTCGGTTTTGACGTTTTGGTTTTCTTGGTTTTCCGGTACGGTTTTTTCTCATCCCTAAAAATAAGTCCATGAAATTTGAAGTTGACTAAAGTAAATTGTATGTGTACACATCGTCACACTTACATATTATTATCCCTTGTCACCGATTTCAATATTATTCCCAACGATTTATTTTTTCACACTCATTTTGGATAACAATATTATTCCCAACTATTTATTTTGTCCAAATATAATGTGTTGGATGTTGTCATCCATCTTAAAACTTTCTGGAATGGTGTTTTTTGAGATTTGTCCTTACTTATGCTATGTTTGTGTTGTTTGTGTGTTGATGTGTTTGTTATAGGTTATTGAGTCATTTTTTGTTATTTTTTTTGTTTTGTTTTTTGGAATGACAGTCATTTAAGAATATTTGTATTTAAGTAATGAATGGTGATGTAAAAAATATAAAGATATGTAAAGATGTTTGTATGGTTAGCGATAAAATTAAAAGATTTTAAAGATATGTAAAATTTTTTAAAGATATGATATAACAGTTGACTAGGTAATTAATAGCGCAATAGAGCGAGTTTGGTATTGGAGATAGTCTAACGAGACTGTACGTAAGTTGGAAACTACCCTCGGTTTTAATTAATCTTCATCATATCGTGATAAATTCTCTGACAACTACTACACTTTATTTGTCTAATTCGAAATTCTATATGACAGCGACCCTGTAGCCTTCATTGACGAATTCCTTATTTTAATCTCAAATGTTCATTAAAATGCTGGCGATTTTAACATTCCCATTTGTAAACAACCTGTATACATTTGATGACTGCATATATATATAGAAGCTGGCTCGGCTGAATATTAATCCTCGATCAGCTTAACCCAACTTAACATATAACTAAATGAGACGCCAGGGCTCCTCTCTCCCGCAACAGGCGGCAATGGAAAAAAAACGACGTGATCAGATGAAGGAGCTCTACACCAAACTCGCCTCTCTCCATCGCCTTCAATCCTACGTATGTAACGTTTATTTTGATTTGCACGCATTATTTTTGCTTTGAAATTAAAATACGTGAATTTCATCACGTTGTTCACGTACATTCACAAATGTATAGATCGAATCTATACACTTATTAAAGTTTTGCTAAAAAAGTTCGAATAAATGGTATAGTTGTGATGATGTTTGTCAAGGTGGTTTACTTTTAATTAGCTGAACTGTATATCTGATATGATTTATGTTGGCCTGGATGCATATAATACAGGAGAGGATGCCATTGCTTACCTTGTTGGACCAAGCTACGATTTCGATACAGCAATGGAAAGAAAGGGTCGAAAGATTGATGGCTAGGAAAGAAGAGTTAGTAAACGAGCATAGAGGTGCGTCGAGCAGCGAGCACAACTTGCAGATGGTTCAAGTGAGTGAAATGGATTCTAACCTCGAGGTGAACTTGATCGTTAACGTGAATAACAAGAAAGCCGAGCTTTCTCGAGTACTAAGTATTATACAAGAATGTGGTGCTGAAATTGTGAGTTGCAACTTCTCTTGTATGGGTCAGCACTACATGCGTTACACGATTCATGCTCAGGTTTGAATCATAAATCTTCATGTTCTATGCGTTACACCATTCAAGTTGAACCACTTAATTAAAAAATATATTTCATTAAATATATGATCATTGATCGATTTATGGATGTGTGCAGGCTTTCCAAACAAGGCTGGGATTCGACAGTTCACTAATCGAATATAGACTGAAGCACATTGTTACCTAGCAACGACATTATTGGACGACGCCGCTTTACAATAATTAATATTGAACAAGCGTTTTCATATTGATTTCAATTGTAATGTAGAAAACTGTCCTTAGCTGCCGTAATTAAATCTGCTTCAACAGCAAATTAAAGCTTTGAAACCCAAGATTTTATTTGATGAAATTGTCCTTTTCTTTCTTTCAACTGGATTACAATCGTGGCAAATATTGTAAGTTTAGATGGTTAGATTGGACTTTAACTCCTCATCCTTGTTAATGTATCTTTGTATTTGTATTCATTCTTGTCAATCTTGTATTGTAACTTTATTCTAGCATCGATCTTGCTAGTTTATCAATAATATCATTGCCATTCAAAAAATAAAATTCTCATTAGCTGACAATCACTTGAATGCAGGACGGTATCAGAAAAAAATATACGAGGGGACAAAATTAAAAAATATGTGGAAAAAAATTTCAAAAGGGGACAAATTTAAAAGTGTAGTGATAAATCAACAATAACTTTTAGTCACTCATAATAATGCATGCTTTATATATTTGTATATTGTGCAGTATAATATGTATATTTGTTGTGGATAGTTAAAATATGTTGTAGATTTATCACTACCCAATTTAAAAATCCATAAAGAAAATTTAAAGATCAATGAAAAAATTTAAAAATCCATAACAAAATTTAAATTTTCAACCCCTTTGTACCGCCCTTGCTTGAATGATGCATTATAAAGGCACATTTGTTTTTCCTTATATATTTTGGTGTAAATTATTGTTGGTACAGTAACTTGCACCAGTTTTATTTAGTAAATACAAAAATGTAAATAAACAAGAACACGAAATGTAAAGTAGTCGATCAACTATTAACCAGAGACGGCCCTGAGAAATTTAGTGCCTAGGCCGAGCTGAGAAAAAAAAAAATACCCCCATCTCCTAGTGAATTCAAATATATAAAAAAAAAAATTTTGGACCAAAAGTACTATATATATATATTTATATTTTATATAATAACTAGTCAAGTAGAATCAAATATATATATATATATATATAGGGGTTGGTTATTGTAAAACAAAACTTAACGTAAAACAAATAAGACAAAATCTGGACCATTGGATCATGA
>JAOEHQ010022102.1:0-52152 GCA_025447715.1 Asclepias incarnata
GGTTAGTACCCGACCCTAATCGGGTAGGATGGGTATGGGTTTTGGGTCCGAAAACCGGGTAGGAACCGGTTCGGGTAATAAAAAAAAACCGGTTACGTTTTTGAAGGGAGGAACCGGTTCGGGTCGGTTCCGGTTCCCCCAATAACCGGTTCCTGTGCACGGCTACATACAAGTATACGACATTACAAAAACTTTTAATGCATGTTCTTAATTCCCAAATCTCTTATGGAGTCAATCGAATTAATTATTTGCTCAAATCTAACATGCATCTAAGCTTTATAAGAGACTTATAACCTTTAATCCTAACAAGATATGACGATTTTAACACTAAAGCTTTTGTTTTCTTGACGTAGAAATGTAAAAGTAAAAACAAAAGGATGTCAATTTTACGATATTATGAAAGACACAAATTTATATGACTATAAAAGTTGAGTTTTTGACATATATATTGACTTTAAATCTATATAAAGTTTAGTTTTATGTAATAATTAATGGTTAGTATATAAAATTAGAACATACATGATTAATATATAGAATTAGTATTGAGTTCATGTAATAAATAGGAACATACTATATAGAGTTAGTATTGAGTTCATGTAATAAATATATGATCTGTAACATGTTTTGATATATAAAAGTTTTGATATAATTAATGGTTAATAAATAAGATTATTATATACATGATAAATACATAGAGTCAATACATACATATAAAACTTATATCTATATTATTATTAAATTTTTTTATTTTTATTATATCTATAAAAATTGAGTTCATGTAATAAATATGACCAACAAATTTTTAGATATATAAAAGTTAAATGTTATGTAATATTAATAATTAACGGCTAATATATAAGATTAGTATGTACATGGTTAATGAAGTTATTGTATATAAATAATTTTTAAACGTTAAATAAGTTTTTGTTAGAAAAAAACAAAATAACAATTATTATTCTTTTTAATTTGAATATATTTCTATTGATTGTTTATTATGCTTTCTCATGTTGTGAAATCTACTCAAAATTAAAAATTTTAATTAGCAATATCGATAAAATTAGTTTCAAGTTAAATTTTAAAAATATATTAAACTTTAACTTTTTAGATTTAAATAGAACTCGTACATCATATGAGCCCGAATTCCGGTATATAAATAAGAATAGAAAGAAAACAATAGCCAAATAAATCCACAATTCTGGATAGTGGTGCATTGAAGATTGGTCAAACGTGGATGGCATTCTTCTAATTTATAGTTTTTTCCTTCCTGCCAATCAACGGGTTGTTCGGATTTTTTTTTATTATTATTATTATTTTTTTTATAAAGAAATACTACTTGAATAAAAGTGACTCTTTAATTTAGTGGAAGGGTGTTCATTTATGATTGAGGTCAAGTGTTCAATTCTTTACTTAAGCATTCTTGTGTGAATAATCCTCAATGCAAGTTGTTGAACAGAATCACCAAGTAACTTTATAGAACAAAATATTAGAGTTTTTCATGTTGGATCAGGAAGGTTTTATCTTAGGTTTCCTCATGTGGTGTGGAGATGATCGAATACGTCAGTTCCAAATTTGCCGTTAAAAGAAATATTAAAAATAAATATAAAAACAAACGCACCAAATTAATTTATCGTGACTTACTTAAGTCCAATAATTAGTATCTCATGGTTATTTAAATTTGAATTTGCATTTTAATTACTAACAACTCAACTTTGTTAGGTAAACGTCTTGGGATATTAAAGTATTTTATACGCATTTGTTAAAAAAATATTAATTGATCTAAATGTTTCTCTTTATAGCTTAAATTTATAATTAATAAACATTAAATAAGTTAAAACTTTTCATTAAATAAGTTAAAACTTTTCATGTTTCTCTTTTAACAAGTTGTTATAGCACACTAGTTAAAAAAATTCATAAAAGAAATAGACGGAAAATGATAAAATACAAGACATGTAAATTTTTATTAAAAGAAAAAAGAAACCTTTACATATATGATTTACCGTTGTTTAGTTTGTTAAAATATCCGAAAAAGAAACCATGGGCGACAAGTGGGAAGTGGTTGGCGATGAAACTATGAATATGATTGATTAGTGCACCAAATTTGACTCATTTGCCCCGTCCGCCCGCCCGCCCATTGTTTATATATATATATAGGAAAGTTAATTTGAGGACACCTAAATAAAAAAGGACAAGGGGACAAATCTCAACCACATATTTCCCCTCATTTTTCTCTCTCCTCCATAAATCATTAGTTTCATCTAATCCATTCAAAATCTTTTATCTTAAAAACCGTACATCGATAAATTATAAAAATTATATGGGTGTTCTTAAAATTCCGTTCTCTTTCATTAGAGAGTCATGTTATATACTTTTGACTATTTTTTAGTTTTCATTTTTTAAGGGTTAAGGGCATGCAACGCCTGTACCGTATTGAACCACCATTATTTCTTGAATCGTCACCTATCAAATCCAAACAATTCTCACCATCTCTTGGATCGACGATCATCAAAACCAAACAATTCCTAAATGTGTTCGGCCTTCAACCCCTTTATAAATCCCTTGAGGTCTACGATCGATGAGGACAAATCCCCCTGAACGGCGTAGCCGTTCGGCTAAGGGCTACGTCCGTACCATCTCCATCCATTTTCAACACATAACTCATAGAAAATATTTTTTTCCCCCAAATGCGTTCGGCTTTCAACCCCTTTATAAATCCCTTGAGATCTATGACCGATAAGGACGAAGTCCCCTGAACAGTGTAGTCGTTCGGCTAAGGGCTACGCCCGTACCGTCTCCATCCATTTTCAACACATAACCCATATAAAATATATTTATTTATTTTTTTTAAATTTTTAAATTTTTTTTTTTTTTGAATGAGTTTTTATCAAAAAAAAATAAATAAAAAATAAATAAATAAATAAATAAAAAGTAAAAATAAAAAAATATTAAACAACATCACAAAAAGATAAAGTGGGAAGAAAAATGTATGGCTGAGATTTGTCCATTGATTTTCATCAAATTTCAAGTTTGTACATTACAACTATATAATTTATATTAAAAGATAACTAAAAAAATTAAAAATTATACTTAATAACATAACGGATCGTGAAATATTTATACACAACACGTGTATTTGACATGGGTAAACAAACCCATCTATCCTAAATCAAAACCAACATGTTTCCATCCAATATAACAATTCCGGATTAATGTTTAATTCTAATCGAATCCCAAATCCAAACAATATGGTTCCTTATATCCATGGTAAGGATTCAAGTCCGATTGACGATTCACGCTTTATCTTAATCAAAAAGTTACAAATTCCTCTTTATTTGTGTATTAATATTGACTAAAAAATTCTTACAAAAGATGAAAGATGATATATGTTTCTAATGTTCCTTTATTACATTATTTCTTTTTTATTTGCTACCATTTTTAACATTTAAATTGAACAGTTTTTCTATATATCTTCAATTTTAAACTTATAATCTTTTATAAGTTACATGTATGAATATCTAATATTGATAATTTCGTAACCCCATACGGGTCTAAAATCTAGTTATGACTAATTTGAAAATTAAAATTATGACTAATTTGAAAATTAAAATATTGAAGAACATATATCTATTTATAGATGTAGATTTATTAGGTTTTTTAATAGTAAATTTAAGTAATATCAATTATGACGTAAAACAAATCATAATTTAGATTTATTTGATTGCTAAGTAAATGTTTGTTTATAAGTATGATCTTTCTTGTAAAAAGTTGTAACTTCTAAACCTATAAGTTGTAACTTCTAAACCCTATAGGGGGATTAAATTAACATGGGAAAACATTGTAAAAAGCCTGGACAATACTTGTTTTCTATTCAACTAACTTTGTTTAGTCGGTTAACAATGTAATTTCAAATAAATATTATGCTTAAAATAAACACTAATTTAAAAAAATTAGAAACTTGATGACGATGTATTTATTTATGTATACTAGAAGGGTGTCCGCGCATTGCGGCGGCGGCGGCGCAATGGTATGGTGGCGGCGATGGGGTGGCGGTGGCAGTGTCGACGGCGGTGGCGGAGGCGATTGGTGATGTTGTAAATAAATCAGATAATTTTATCAATGGAGAATGATGACTAAATGTTAAAGAATATATGATAAAAAGTAATAATTATGACACCAACTTTGTATTAGAAGAGTTGACAAACACCTATTCTTTTGAAACCAAAGATCATAGGTTCAAATCTCATGTCTCTCAAAAAGCCTTTTTAAGTTAAATAAGAGATTTAGAGGTAATTTTGTCCCAATAGTATTTTAATTAATATCAATTATGACATAAGTAAATCATAATTTGGTAAAATGAAAGATTTTGATTGTTTAATAAATTATTAGAAAAACTTTTTTATTATATATAAAGAAAAGATAAAGATAAAGATAAAGATAAGGATAAAGACTATTTTATTGGATATGTATTAGCTTTTATTCTTTATTTATTATGTTAAAATAATTAGTTAAAAAGTGTAAATTGATGATGAAAATAAAAAAGTCAAAATTAAAGTCAAAATTGAAAGAAAAAATCAATTTGAAAAAATCGAGAGTTGATATTGGTCAATAAGTTATTAGGACAAATGTCTTGTAGTATATAAAAACAAAACAAAAGAAGATGACTATTAAATATTATATTATACTATTATTATTGCAAATGGTTGTGAATACTACCCGGACCAATCGAGTATCGCCGCGTGGTGTTTTTTTATTATTATTTTAAACTTTTTGGTTTTTAACGCTTTCAGTCCCTGACTTTTTGGTTTTTCACGCTTCAGTCCCTGGTCTTTTCATTTTTTTTTTTGTAATTTTGTATTTAGCTTTTCTTTTTGGTTTTGTTTTTTTAGCATTTATTTTCTTGACATTATTTGTGCTTCACGAGAATATACACATGTATCACATTGTATTTTTTTTATATTATATACTATATTTCGGTCCCTGGTCTTTTCATTTTTTCGTAATTTTGTAACCAAAATTTTTTTCTTCAACCCTTTGTTTTTTAGTTTCTTTATAAATAGCAAACCTAGGTCCCACCATTTTTTTTTTTAGTTTTGAACCCTTTGTTTTTTAGTTTCTTCTATTCACCCTTTTTTTAACTTTTTTTTTTTGGTTTTTTTGGACTTCTTTGTTAACAGTTTATTTTTTTGTTGTATTTTTATTAGAATTAAACAAAGCTATGATAATTTGTTTGTCATTTTGGCCTACCAATTTATTATTTATTTCATTTGAACCATTTCATGCGACATGATCATTTTTTTCATTTTATGGTATTGTCACTAAAAATAAAAATAAATACTCGCAGCAACACGCAGAAGATTTCAGAAACCTTGGACGGCGGTGAACTTCCTAGTTATTAATTATGCCAGACGAGACCACTTATCCACATAAGTCTTGGACCACTTTGATTAGTGTAAAAATTGTAGAAGCTTTTGAAAACTTAACTATTAACTAGAACGACGCTAGCATTTTTATTTTTTTTTAAAGGCAAAAGAATATATTAATATCAAACTGTTAGCAAGTCACTAGCAGTCACAAGAATACAAATATAATTACAACATGGAAAAACCACAAATTACATATGGAAACAACAAATTAAACACCATATAAGTTCGGTTCTTAACTGCAAGGGAACTAAAATGGATGAAAAAACCCTGAAAAGAACCCAGAAAAAAATCCCCGAGACTAGGGGCCGCGCCACTGGTTTTCACCCTAGCTCGTTTTTGATAGTGCCCCGTACAGACCCAAACTATCATGAAAACCCCAAACTGAAATAAAGCTCCAATTACAATCAACATACGAGAGCGTAAGTACTTCATTATATCACCATTGTATCCATCTCAAATGAAAGTCATCAGGAACATAATCTTTGTGGGTTCTTCCAAGTAACGCTCCCATTTTCTTCATGCTGGTATTTTCCTAAAGCTTAAACTCACACCACTTTTCCCACGTTAAATCATGACACTTTGCACGATTTTTGATCCATTGAAAACTAAGGCTCTTTACCTCTTCTCTTAATCTTTGCCACGAGGGAACAATACCATTAAAACATGCATCATTTCTCGCTTTCCATAGACACCAACAAGCCGTGAGAATAATTGCACAAATGATTAAATTTTTTCCTCCTTTGTCCTTCTCGAAATAACTCACAAGATCACGAATAGAAAACGCAAAAATTGGAGTTATCTTGCACCAAGAACTAATATATAACTCCATAACATATTAGCAAATTCACAAGACAATAAAAGATGATCAATGTTTTCCTCAAACCTATTGCATAAAACACAAAGTGAAGAAGATACCTGGATATTTCTTTTAGCGAGAGCATCTTTTGTTGGTAATCTATCCATTTCCTCCCTCCATGCAAAGATATTAACTTTACCGGGAACCCATTTACACCATTTAAAAGGATACTCATTTGCTCATACAGTGGATTTATTAAGGATATTTCTTTCCGAGGCTACCGAAAAGCAACCTGAAGAATCTCCCTTCCAAGTCCATGAGTCTCTTTCTTTTGTGATCAGCTGGGATACATTCACATTGAAGTCTAAAAAGTCCTTTTGAACCTTGCTAATATTCTGCCAAACACTTGAGAATCCCTTTTTGATGGGGATCGATCCGGAATTAACTCTACCTGTATGAATTGCTTTAACAGCTTGTCTCCATATGGAGTTTGTTTCCTGATGAAACCGCCACCACCACTTCAATAACAAACTTAAATTAAGATGTTTGAGTGAACCAATCCCTAATCCACCCTCTTGTTTAGGTGTTGTGATCCTTGACCAACATACCCAATTTATTTTGGATTCTTTTTCCGATCCACCCCATAAGAAACGTCTTCTAATCTTTTCAAGTCTTTCAAGTACTGTTGCAGGAGCTTTATAAATTGAAAAGAAATAGACAGGTAGACTATCTAGGACTGCTTTAATGAGGACGACTCTACCAGCCAGGGACAACCTTTTTGCTTTCCAAGAAGACAAACGACACTCAAAAATATCAATAACTTCAGCCCAGTTTTTACAACGATTCATATTTGCCCCTATTTTAAGACCAAGGTATTCAAAGGGAAATTGGCCGACTCTACATCCAATCTGACCAGCAATTGAGCTAACAGATAAGGGGTCTACATTAAGACCAAAAATGTTACTTTTGCTGATATTCATTTCTAATCCCGGCACCAAAGAAAAGCATCTCATTATCCGATCCTCATGATATTTAGTACATTTGTGGTAGACCATTCCCCTAACACCATAAGATCATCTGCAAACATGAAATGAGAGATGACAGGATCCTCATTGGGTAAACGAATACCCCTTAAGATCCCCAAGTTAACAGCCTTAGAAAAGATGCAGTTAAGAACCTCCATTGCAATTATAAAGAGGAAAGGAGATAAAGGATCTCCTTGTCTAACACCTCTATAACAGTTGAAAGTTTTTGTTGGTGATCCATTATAGATATTCATAAGTGTATCAACTTCAATGAGATCATGAGATGCTATACCACATAAGCATTACATTACATGCGTATATATGTTTTTAGCATGTCGATCATAACTTTCAATGTATTTTTAATTACGTTTATTACTTCACTGACTTGACTGCCATTACTTGAGTTTCATTGATATTTGAAATAGAGTTTGGAGATCCTTGACTTCTTTTCGCTTGTCGTCAGCCAGGAGGATAATAAATAGGGAAAATGACCTAAATGGTCTAATTTTTATGTGTATATCCAAATATAGACACCTATCAAATTACCTTCTATACTAAAGGAATTGGATGTGAATACTACCCTTTTGTCTTCACATGCAATATTAAGATAAATAAAATATTTGTTAAAACATGAACAAAAGTATAAATAGATGGAGTGGTTGTAGCCTTTGGTTTTGTAAAGGAGGTCTAAGGTTCAACCCTCCTCCTTCCCTTTCCCTTTTTATTTTATAAAAATAATTCTTAAATTTACATTTAGCCCCTTAAAATTTACATATATAATCCTAGAGTTTAGATTTCATTAAATTGTTATATACTCCATCGTTTAGTTTATCTATAATTAAATTTTATTTATTTTAAATCATTTTCTTTAAAGTTTATGTTATATATATATATATATATTATATTTTTTTGTTATTTTTAACAATTTGTTTTCTTTTACATTTACATTTTAATTGGATTTATTTGTTTTTTAAATTTTTTTTTTTGTTAATTTTTTTGTTTTTTAACATTTTTCCCATGTTGGGTTTTTTAAAAACATTTGAATTTTTTTTAAACCATTCTTTTTTTGGTAAACTTTTGTTATACATATATTTTTTTCAATTTTTTTAAAATAGTTTTTTTTTTGGAATTTTTGGTTTTCGTTTCATTTTTGGTTCCTCCGGTTTTGGCTTGAATAAGGTGACAACTTTTGAACATGATTGTGACATTGCTCTTGAATAAATATATCGTTACCGACGACAATGCGCACCTATGATTATTGCAACCCGCAACGCGGGCATTAAACTTTCTAGTTTTACATATTTGGTCAATATATTTTTACCACCTAATATTAATTTAAACCATCCAATTAAATCATGACAAGTATTTATGTGGGTATGACAACTTGTATTAATAAGTAATGAAAAAAATATATAGATATGATATTATGATGATATCTACCAATAAACTAAAACATGATTGAAGTCTTTATTGATCGACACATGGCGTTGTCTTAAAGCGACATGTGTCCCTTTAATCGGATTGATCTCTTTTCTAGAATGTTATATGTAAAGCTATATAAATATATAAGGCATCTATCATTAATTATTTTCACTTCTTTTCATTCGACAAATTTGTTTTTGAGGTATAATGAATTCTTTTTGAAACACCACATCAATCCTTATGATAGTTTTCATACGGGGTGTTTTATTTTTTATTATTATAATGAATTCTTTATAAAACAAAGTTTTTTTTTTCTAAAGATAAACCCTAAATATTCTTTTTCGGCGGACAATTTTTTGAGGTTTACCGATTTCTTTTGAAACATTAGATGAACCTCTTCTGATCTTTTACATTTAGATTTGTTTTTTTTTCTTTAATTAATTATATATATTAGTATTATTAAACAAAGTGTTTTTTAGATATGGACCTATTTTTTCAACATCTGTTAGAGTAATTATTTGTTTAAAAGGCAATTGGTAATGTTTATTCATAACTATTTTCTGTATACACGTATTTCTTTTACGTCCTCAAACTTTAATTGTACATCTTGAAGACGAAGACACGTTGCATCGAGTTTAACAATGGCAATTGTTTTTATCTAATACGAGTATTAAGGTTTAAATAAAAATACGAGTATTAAGGTTTTTCTTTTATATTATGTTTGTAATTAACTAATAGTTAATGTTTTATATTTATTATATTATTATTATTATACTGGTTGATCTTAAATAAAAGAAATAACATAACCACAGTTATGTTTTTAAGAACTTATGGTTCTTTTTAAAATTGTTTGAACCAATTCACGATTTCATAACATCGGTTATGCATAAAAGAACAAATTGTTCTTAAAGAACTTATGGTTCTTCTTAAATTTGTTTGAACCAATTCACGATTTCATAACATCGGTTATGCATAAAAGAACAAATTGTTCTTTAAGGAACTTATAGTTCTTAAAATTGTTTGAAGCAATTTATGATTTCATATATAACATCAGTTATGCTTAAAAGAACCAATTGTTCTTTCGCCATTAATTAAAGGAAATTATAACGCAACTACCGTTATGCATAAGAAACTTAAGGTTTCGTTTTGCATAAAGGTTTCAACTTTCATTACATTGTCTATGCATCAAAAAAATATATAAAGTTTATTATAAATAAAATGAAATATAAGTATGAATAACAATGAATCAATCCGTGCAACGCGCACGGGTATTATTACTAGTAACATAATAAAAAATAGTGTCCAATGCATTGTAACAAATCATGTGTTGAAAAGTTAAGACTTTCAAACAATATGATAATTACACTGAATTAATTATCACTGGGTTAATTGAAATGTTACAAACAATATATGTCACTGTAATAAAGATATGAAACAGTATATATTACCACCTGAAATATTTGATCACAAACACTGATCTGCACGGATACAACACATGTCCTTAAAAGAAATTACGCGCTCTAACAAGGAAATTATGTGCTCTAACGGCTGTAAGCTTCAGCGTAAACCCCCAGGATTTAATGCAGAATACTGTTATTTCTACAGCTAAGATAAGCAATAAACGCAAAACTGACTACTTGGAAACACAAAATATGTAAGCTGATGAATAAGTTTGAGTGTATCTCGTTTTTTAGTTTTGTGTGTTCTCGTCAACACAAGAGTTGTGCTTACACTAAAACTTAGCAGCCATAATTGAGAATAAGAAAAGTAGATAGAAAGTTAGTTAAGGAAGGATCAAGAATGGTAGCTGCAAACCATTGACCTTAACCTGTTGACTTGAGCCTAGCCAAACATAAATGCGGCTCAATCTCACGTCTCACGGCCATGGCTCAACCTCACAGCCACGGCTAGGCGCGCGCGTGTGGGCATGGACCAACTCTAGGCCCAACCAATTCTTTTGGTAGTCCATGTAAGGTTTGGCCTTATAATTTTATAAACTAACCAAACTTTCTATCACCCTCCAATTTGGGACAAAGGGAATCATGCCAACTTGCACAATTTCCTTCCTACACATAAAATTTCCAACATCATGTTGTAAACGTTTTTACAATAACGTGAATTATACCAATAGGGGGATCGAAAGAGTTAAACAATGTGGTATTCAATAAATCAATATTGTAAATTTTATTGTTTACAGTGTCACACGGGCCACGGCAATGGAATACCATTGTTTCTTATATTATATCATCATATCACCATTGTAAATTGCTAGTAAGAGGGTGTTTGAGATTACGTTTTGAAGTGATTATTTGATTATTGCGTTTTAACAACGCAAATAATCTAAAAAACTTTTTGGATGAAAAAGTGATTATCTACTATATTTATGAAAATGCAGTTTTTGAAAAGCATGTACCTACATGCTTTTTCAAAACACAGTTATGAAAACGTAAAATCTATTTTGAAATCGCAACACCAAACACCCCCTAAGTTGCTGACTTGCAAGTAGCAAATGGAATATAAAGGTTGTCATTTTTTAGTCTTTCTATTGTTCCTAAAATTGTACCAATTCATGCTGTAATCATGTAATATAGCATAGATATGATATAATTTTACAGACAATATAAAATTTAAGTTACTACAAGTTGTAAACCTCATCATGGACATTTGTCATAATTTAATTGGATGGTTTGATTTCTTACTAAAGATGTGGTAAGAATTTATTGACCAAATGTGTAAAAAAATATTGTAGAGGGTGGTGATCTGTACACCACCAGATTTTGACCGTACACCACCAAATGTGCTTTATAATGTTGTACAGTACAACACTATAAAGCACATTTGGTGGTGTACGGTCAAAATTTGATGGTGTATAGATCACTTCCCTGAAATTATCTAGATAATTTTCCCTAATAAATATTGAAATTAAATACTGACTTTTATCAGCATTATATTTAGAACCTCAATTCTTATATGGGCTTTATTGCTTCAAAATAACTTTATATTTATTCCTTATTGGATTGATTTTTTTATAAAATAAAAAAAAACAAAATAAAAATAAATAAATAAAAATAAATTTATGTTGTCACGAGGTCGTGATCCATTTTTAGTGGGAAGAATGTAACATCTCGAATTAAAAAAAATAAAATAGTAATAAATAATAACTTAACAATTTTATTATATTATTGTAGCATATTTACCTAGAAATTTTAGATGAAATTATCATTTCTATCTTATATGCTAAGTTAATTGAGTAGATAACATCTAACAATTAAACAAATTTCTGTAATTGTACTTATACGTGGCAATTTAAAAGATACATGTACGTGGCAAGTAACAAAGATATTGGGCAAGACTTTTTGTAAATTTCGTTCAAATCACCATCACAAAATCTAGTCATCCTAGTCTAACAAAGGCTTCAACTCCCTTTTACCCAAAAAAAATCTAGTCATCCTAATCCATCTCTTAATGTTTCTATTCAAACAACTTTATCATTAAGTTTAAAATTTAAGAATCATTGGTGAATAGAATGAACAAATAGTAGTAGTATTAATAACTTGAATTCAATATTTGGAAGTGGTGCGTTTATGCTACGACTTTCAGAAGAAAGAATCAAGGTGTGGTATGACTTCTTAGTGCTTTAACTCCATTACAATTAAATGTCCATGTTTTAACTATAACTAGACGCATGCCCGCGCGATGCGGCGACAATGTTGGTGGAGGTGACGGGTAGCGGCGGTGGCGGTGGCGGCGAAGGTGGTGAATGTAAAAGTAATTGATGTAAAAGGGGGTGATGTAGTTATTTTAAGGGTTGAGAGATAGATGTTGTAAATTAAAAACTAAGGGCGAAGCCCGTACCGTATCACATAACACATAGAAAAAAAAATTTTAAAAACTCGTCGAAAGTATATCAAGTCACATCTCTAATGAAAGAGGACGAAATTTTAAGACTACCCATAATTTTTTTTTGGTCTAACGATGTACGGTTTGTGAGATAAATCATTTTGAATAAATTGAATGAAGTGAGGAGAGAGAAAATAAGATATCAAGATCAAGGGCCAGGATTGGTTCTCAAAATAACTCATCCCTAAGGGTATTATAAGTATATTAGATGGAGATGTTTAAATTAATGAATAAAAGAGAGGGGCATTTTAGGTACTTCAAATCATGATTTGAGAAAAAAAAAGGAGGGGGATCTCCTTTATATAGGAGTATATAAAGTAGTAAATAAATTGTTGGTTCTACTTCCACGTGATTCAAAAGTATATATTTAATATTTCTCTATTGTTTGAATTGATTGAAAGTGTAAAGAAAGTTGGAACCTAGATGTTTTGGTATGAAAAAATTGATAAGATGACATTATTGACATCATTGGAGTTAGTTAGCTATCTTGCTAATTCCATTGTGGTGCTTGACAATAAAATACTTTGTTAGTAATATACAAGTAGGTTGAATTAATACTATTGATGGGAATAATATAAAGATGGCGTTGTCATGGTGATTGTAAATGGTAATGAGTTAGAGTTAAACATCACAATGAAATTGAGTTATTTGATATGATGTTAAGATATCCAAGGATGAACTAGTAGTCTAATGGATTTGTGATTAACTTGATAGGTGTACGTATACAAGAATTTTATATTGTGGATTAGGAGTGGCCAAGGTGAGTACAATACATTTATTTACATGTATGTGTACCATGGGATTAACATGAATTATGTGAGACTGGTGGACATTAATTCATGTTAGCTTATGTTGTTGATGATGGTTAGAGAACACGATACCGGGTGACGACCCGATGTACTTAGTGGCACCGGTATGGATTAATATGCTATTTGTTGATTCGCTTAGGAACATTTATGTAAGACCGGGTTGGCATTAATGTATACAATCGGGTATATGGGTTTGGTTCGGGTCAGGTTTCGGGTATATGGGTTGTCGGGTTTGCATCTAAAACTATATCCAGACTCGAATCCGTAAAGAAATAATCATCTTATACCCCGCCCTAAGTATCAATAAGAATGACAAATTTGTTCTTTACATTTATTTTGAGCGGTAAATTTACCCTTTACATGCATATCTTTTCTCTTATATTAATAAAACAAACTTGTTTTTATAAGGTATTTTTAGAATGACAAATTTGTTTTTTACATTCATTTTGAGTAGTAAATTTACCCTTTACATGCATTTCATTTATCTTATATTAATAAAAACAAACTTGTTTTTATAAGGTAATTTTAGAAAAAACCAATGTGGCAAGCCAATATCATTTCTTAAGTTGCGTTTTAGAAAAGCATGACATCATGTGGTGTTTTTTTTTTTTTTTAATATTCTATCTCTCTCTTTTCCCATTCCTAATTAACCTTCAACATTTTATTTTATTTCACTACACGAACCCTATTCATTGAAAATCAGGAAGGTTTGATTAAAATCTTTGTTTCATGCTACCTTCATTCTTATTTATAACAAATTTTCATTCTAAAACAAACTCGCATTCCTATTTTAACCTTAAATTTTTTTATTTCATTGTACGAAAACCTATTCATTGAAAATTAGAAGGGTTTTTCTTTTTAATATTTGTTTCATGCCACCTTCATTCTTATTTATAACAGATGTTATTGTAATACAAACTCGGTTCATTCTTATGAATAATAGTAAACAAAATTATGTTATTATTGACTATGAATATATGGTTTTTTGCATCGTGAGTGTGTTTATTTATTTAAAAATTTTGAAAATCTCATTTGAGTTTTGCATGGTTTTAATTTGTGCTAGATTTGAAGGATTATCTTTCTCATGTCACTTGCTAAATTTGAAGGTTTATCTTTTTAATGTGTCTATAATATTATCATATATTAAGAGATAGATATTAAATTAGCAACTTCAAATAATCACTATAAAGCAAAAATGAATCAAACACGAGAATCAAACACAAAATTGAGCAATCACATTATTAAGCATACTTTCATTCAGGCATAGCAACAAACACTTTGTGAGCAATCTGTTGAAATAACACAATTTAAAGTAAAAACGCTATCATTAAAACCCTATCAAACCTTACATATCAAATTTCCATATCCATACACAAAACCATTACAAAATATCCAACTTTTTCAAACTAAATCCACATCTAAATCACAAAACACACATTAATACAGACATAGGCGTATACATATATCATCGAATATCAACAAATTTACAAAACAATCAGGTGTGTCAAAATACTAAACTAAAATCAATCAAAAACACAGATTCAATATAAAAGCTATAAACTTAGATTCAATATAAGCACAATTTAAGAAAACCGAAATCACATACTTTTTTTTTTCTTTTTTTGAAAGGCACCCTAATCACATACATAAATATCAAAAAGCCCATCAACAAATTCATCCAAAATCTCAACTAGAATAATCACCAAAAATAATAATAATCTTTATATATAAACCGTACATCCATAAATTATAATAATTATATGGGTGTTCTTAAAATTTTGTTATGTTTCATTAGAGTTGTCATTCGATATATTTTCGACGATTTTTTAGTTTTCATTTTTTTGGGTTCAGGGCAACGCTCATACCGTATCCAAACACGGATCACCA
The DNA here is from genome assembly GCA_025447715.1 of Asclepias incarnata. NCBI lineage: Eukaryota > Viridiplantae > Streptophyta > Magnoliopsida > Gentianales > Apocynaceae > Asclepias > Asclepias incarnata. Next base: position 15,260 of record JAOEHQ010022102.1, read on the forward strand.
CCCATCAAATCCAAACACTTTCCATCATTTTTGCTTGGATCACCGCCCATCAATTCCAAACAATTCCTAAAAGCGTTCGGCCTCCAACCCCTCTATAAATCCCTTGAGGTCTACGACCGTAAGGTCGAAGACCCCATGAATGGCGTAACCTTTCGGCTAAGGGCTATGCCCGTACCGTCTGCATCTGTTTTCAACACATAACCCGTAGAAAATATATTTATTTTTTTGAATTTTTTTTTTGGAATTAGTTTGTATATACAAAAATAAAAAGTAAAAAAAAAATAAAAAAAGAAAAAGTAAAAAAAAATATTAAACAACATTACAAAAAGATGAGAAAGGGAAGAGAAATGTGTGGCTGGGATATGTCAATTGATTTTAACCAAACTTCAAGTTTGTACATGGTTACAATTCTATAATTATATTAAAAAACAACTATAAAAAACCTTAAAGTTTGTACTTAATAACATAATGGATCATCAAATATTTATACACAACCCGTATATTTGACACAAGTAAACAAACCGACTTATTCCAAATCAAAACCAATATGCTTCCATCTAGGGTAACGATTCAGGATTCATGCTTTATCTTAACCGAATCTCAAATCCAAACAATATGGTTTATTATATTCAGGGCAATGATTCAAGCTCGATTGACGATTCATGTTTTATCTTAATCAAAAAGTTACAAATTCCTCCATTTTTGTGTATTAATCTTGACTAAAAAAGTCTTGCAAAAGATGAAGGATGATATATGCTTCTAATGTTCCTTTATTACATTATTTTGCTTTTTATTTGTTAACATTCTTGGCACTTGAATTGAACAATTTTTCTGTATATCTTCAATTTCTAACTTACAAGCTTTTATGAGTTACATGTATGAAAATCTAATATTGATAATATCGTAAACCCCGTATATTAGATATAGGTCAAAAATCTAGTAGTCAAAGAAAGGTACCTTGAAATCATTAATCTTGTCACTCAAATGCAAAACCTAATTCGTTTTGATGCCTTTGAAAATTCCACAACTGAATCCATAATTTAGAGAAGACGGATCGTTGTGTAGAAAAGAGGGGAGAGAGAAAAGGGCAAGGAAATACAGAGTGGAGCGGTTTAGATAAAAGGAGTAGTATGTGAGAAAGCAATGGACCTACACGCTTAACCGCCATTCTACACTCAACCGCAAGCCATCTTTCGTGAAAAAAAGCCACCTAGGATTTCATGGTATTTGTTGCTTCCTAAGACATGCCACATAGGACAATTTTAGAAAAACCTAAATACTCTTTTATATATAGTATGGATAGATGTTATTGTAATACAAACTCGATTCATTCTTATGAATAGTAAACAAAATTATGTTATTATTGACTATGAATATGAATATGAATATGAATATGAATATGAATATATGGTTTTTTGCATCGTGAGTGTGTTTATTTATTTAAAAATTTTGAAAATCTCATTTGAGTTTTGCATGATTTTAATCTGTGCTAGATTTGAAGGTTTATTTTTCACGTGTCAATTGAAAATTTTAAAGTTTTCTATATAATATTATCATTATCACACATATATATATATATATATATATATATATATTATTTTTTCAAGTTATCTATACTCCTTTATAAAAATTCTAATCCCCCTCTTTTTGAAAATCGTTACAAGAAAGTTAGTTTGAAAATGATCCAATTGACCTTAATGAACATCCTCAAATAGAAAGAGTTATTAAAAATTACCTAAGTTGTTCTTAATAAACTAATTTACACCCTAAACCCTTATTTTATTAATTTACACTCTAAGTCTTTATCTTCGAAAATTTTTTCAGTACCATCTTTACATCGATTACATTTACATCAGCATGCACCACTCGGCACCCTCACCTTTCGCCAACACCGTCGTGGCCACCGCCAATGATTAGTGTGGCAATGACAACCCATTTACTCGGTCAATTCGGGTTACACATGGATGATTAAAAACGAAAACGGAAACCTGTGCCCCCTTGTTCAATTCACAGACATCCGCCCACAACACTTACCATTTATCAATGAATCAATATGGATAATCAAAGCAACCCATTAATTTGATTCATAATCACCCACAACAACAACAACAATTGAAATGTCCAGACAACAACAACAGTCAACAAGTGATGGATTGTAGCAGTAATTTGAATTCATTGTGTGAACATATACAAATAGAAGGTTTCAATAATGGGTCTTTCTCAGATGTTATTGTTCAAGCCATGTGCGACTCTTATCGTCTCATTTTGTCTCGCAGTTCTTATTTCAGGTCTTCCTTTTTTAATTTCATTTTCTTAGATTTGTATCACTAGTGTGAATACATACATATATGTTGATTTTATATTAGAATATGAATATATTGTTGAATTTGCGAAAAGGTTGATTACCTGCAAACACTCAACACCGTACCACACAGGAGTAAACAACGTTTATGTTGTCCTTATAAGTAGAAGACATAAGTAGAGTCTACTTATATGTAGAAGACAACGCAATGTTTTAAATCCGGTATTTTGAGCGTACCGGCCTCGACACCGGTACCGGTACTACCGGTAGTACCGGCCGGTATTACCGGTAAGGAATTTTTTCTTATTTTTTTATAAATATGTTACTAAACTTGTTACAATCTAAAAAAAATAGTCAAAAATAATACCAAATAGGTATTTCATAACAAAATATAAGTTTTAAAGTTCACAAACAACAAAAAATAACATTAATGTATCATAAAAATAATTTTTAAAAAATTTCAAAAAAAAAAAAAAAATTCAAAAATCAAAATACCGGTAACCGGTATTACCGGAAATACCGGCCGGTACGGCAAAATACCGGCGGTATGCTACAGTGCAAAATTCCGCAAAATACCGGGGTTAGTTGTACCGGCCTCGACACCGGTATCCGGTAATACCGGCCGGTACGTACCGGTATTTAAAACATTGGTATAAGTAGAGTCTCTCTGCCTCTAAGCTGGGTGTCGGTAATAATTAAAGAATCTTGGATAAAATGATGGAATTATGTTTTGATGCGTTGCATGTGTAGTATCTCGACCTGCCATTTGGCCAGGGGTTGCACGAAATCAATGATCGGATAAGACATAATTGTACTCAAGTTTTTGGCAAGAAAATGTATAGCAAAAACATATAGAGAGATTGTTCAAAATTTATGTTCTTTAGAGACCTAAATTCCGAATATATGGGACAGTTGGAACCTGTTGGTGCTCTAGTGTGTCTTTTGGCAGGAAACAGCTTGTCTATTGGTGAAAAGGCGCAAGCTTTGGTAATATTGGTGTGAAAACCCATTGATCCAACTATACTTACTGTTTTGGAGTCGGTGGGTATCGGATGTTAAGGGTGCCGTTTGTTGACCCCACCATTGGAAAGAAGACGCTTCTAGTATTCTCATATTTACCACTTTTATAAACAATAAAGGATCACTCTCCACTCTTTAAAAATGTCATAAATTTGACCTTTTCTCGACCACTCTGCTCGCCTCTCTCGTTTCTAATTCATACATACCTGTTAGCCTATTCGTTTTGACACTTTGAGTGTGTAGTATCTGATTGTTCTTTCTTCTATATGGCTCCTCTGTTTTCTGTTACTATTTTTTCTCAGTACATCTATAGGTCTGTTTAGTTTTTTTGTTTTTCTTTGTTTAAATTTTTGGTCATGCCATAAAGATACCATCGGTTGTGCTGTGTAGGAACATGCTTCATGGACCTTGGAAAGATGCAAATTCCCCAGTTTTGACATTGCACGTGGATGACAACAATGTTAATAGAGAGGTCATTGCTATAGCTTTGGCATACCTGTATGGAAATCACCCTAAAGTTGATGACAATAATGCTTTTTCTTGTTCTTGCTGCTTCCTCTTTTCTTGACCTTCATCTTTCCCTACGACCGTAGTGGCGTAGTTATAAATTGTTTAGTATTTTAGATACCTTTTTTACATCTTTCTTGTACATCTATAATTTCGCCGTGTTTAATTCTGTCTTCAACGGCTTTTCTTGCAGGATTTATGTGCAGTATGTACTGACTTCATTATATCCGAACTCTGGACTACAAACTTTTCAGCCTATCAGGTTTGAGAGCATTGTTTCTTAGTAATGTTGTATGATATTGTATTGTTCATGTTATCATTCCATGTTTATTGTAGGTGTTCGCAGAAGGACAAGATTTTGGCATGCATGGAGAACGTGTTAGAAATGCTTTCTGGGGTTATCTTTGCCAAAGTGGGGCCATGGAGTTGAAAGAAGTAAGAATGGAATTCTTATTCTTTTCAGGCTAGTTAATGGTTATCCTTCTCAATGTGAGGCCTTTATTTACTGGTTTTGACGTTACGTGTTTAATATGTTCGTTTCCTGTAACCGTGCCAATGGTAACTGATCAGAGAGCCTAGTTTGTTCAAATGATTTCGATCCGTATTGTCTCCTAACCAAATTTGATGTACGACTTGTCATTCTTCTTATCGGTGTTTCTGTCTCTTTGACAGAATACTTGAGGTTCTATTTATTGGCGGGGTATACTCTTCTATAATTACTTCTGACATGCCAATCTATGATAGAAGCCCACTGATATTATGTTAGAAAATGAACAATGACAAACAAAAATACAAATTAGGCTTTTCGAGAGGCAACTGTCTGTCCAAGGATGCCCGAATCCATCCAAACTCAAATATTCATATGAAACATGCTAAGGAATAACTTATAACCCCATATTATAGAATTATATAACTGTGGGGATGATATAATTCCCTAATCCTCTATCAAACTCTAAAAGAAAATACTGTAGGGGCCTAACAACCCTGTAGGTTAGGCTTACAAGTGTTCTTCAATCTGCATCATCATCGTTTTAGTGACAGGTACTTCCAAAGCTTTCCTCCCAAACATTGCTTGCATTACTGACCTCTGATGAACTGTGGGTCCCGAGTGAAGAAAAATGGTAAGATATATACACGCCTGTTTAGTTAATTTTCTATGAATTGTAGACCTTCCTAGCAAGTGTTTTATGTACAACAATTTTAGGTTTGAACTGGCATTGTACACCTTCCTAGCAAAAGGTGCATTTAGTAAGGCAGGACCTACAGGACAATGTGGATCCATGGGGAAAAATACGCATTCTGATTCTTCTAAAGCACAGGGGAAGAAGTTGGCCTGTGGCAAGTGGCAACAATAATCAAATAACATCATCTGAAGTAGGTCATTTGAGTTTAAAAGATGAAGGAGAATGCCATGTTACTGCTCAAACCATTTTAGTTGAGCTAGCAGATCGGGTTGTAGACTCCCAGACTTGTCTAAAAGAATCTGGATGTGATCAGGCTAATATAGAATCAAAATGCCAATTTAACACTGAACAGACTTCAGTCACTCCCTGTGCTTATGAATTGAGCTACTCATCCTCTTATCAGGAGATGCCAATTGGTGGTGATATGGCGGCAATGAAAGGGCCATCTGAAGAGAGTCCTTGCTATCAAGTAAACAACAATAGCTGGCTCGCTAGGGGCCCAAGATATGTCAATGGTATGGGCTCTTCATGTAATGATATTATATCAAATGAATGGGGAAGATGTGACATGCCCATGTCATGGGGTGGCAGAATTGTTGGTAGAAGAGAGTTGAAAACTTGTACCCAAAGGGATTTGTGGGTTGAATAGCGATGATTATGACACATTTGTCAACATTTTCGAAGGAGGATCTCTTTTATACTTTAACATGACTTTTGAGGCTCTTTTATATGTGAGGAAGCAACTAGAAGAATTGGGCTTCCCCTGCAAATCTGTTAATGATGCTCTTTGGCTACAGGTATTGAATTGTAACTTGTTTATTCTTCTCTTAATTCATTTATTGATTCTTGTCTAGAGGTTGCCGAAATAGGCGGGTCTGTCAAATCGGCTATGGGTCAAAATGTGTGATTTTTGGTATGGGTTGGGTAGCCCCTAAATAGTTCTTGTAAGTTTTTAAATAATTAATTTACACAATTAGTGTGTGAAATACTCAAATATGACAAGGAAGGTATATTACTTCGATGATAATCTAATTTGAATAAAATGATTTAGGAGGTTTTATGCATTGATATACAGTTTGCGCAAATTTTAACATGTTTCCTTTTTGGCTATTTTGTTTATCTTTTATACCTGTTTGACCTCTTAGAGTTAAACATCATCTGAATTGACCCACTCATATATAAACATGGATTTGTGATGGCTCACTCTAATCCTGTTCTTAGATGAACTCTAGCTCGTCCTTATTGCATAGCCTCTCGCAAAGATACACAAGGACTATGAAGCCTGTTTCTTAACGTAGCATATTTTAGTAACCATATTTTACTAGGTCTTTTTTTTTTACTCTCTCTGAATATTTAAAGCTATTTACAAACACACGAGGCAGAAGTGTGTAAACTATAATATCAAACTTCTTACGCATGTTTATGTGATTTTCTAGACACTTTTGAGTCAACGGGTGCATGAAATTGGTGCAGACACCTGCAAAAATTGCTGCCTTGTTAGTATGGATTGCCAATGTAGGCCACAATAAGGATTTGCAAGAACAGGTTATTACATGCAAGAGCATGACCAGAATACTGCAATAACAGGGTTAGGAGATGTTTATGTTACTGATTCTTCTCAAGGTGAAACAAACGGACTATTTCGCCCGGTACGAATGCCTACAAGAGGAACTATTGATGGGTTGGCAGGTATAGGACGTGGGTCTAATTATGTACCTGCAACTGCATGGCCTCCAACGCGTTTTGTCTTTTCTCGTGTGCCTTTTCATATGGGCAACAGAAATTGTCAGCAGTCTCTTGGTAATGATGATCCAGAAAATAGAGTGGACCATAATGGTGAACATGGTGGTGATGGGTCGACTGCTTTGGTTGGGCTCGGTCAAGGGACAAGCAACACAGACGAGGCAGATGTCAATGTCAGACTAGTTGGACATTCAATTGCAGGCCCAAGCAGCAGCGGTGTGCAGATGATGGAGTCTTCTGAGCAAGCTATTGGAGTCGAATGGGAGAATGAAAGTAGCTCTATATCACTGGATTTGAAAACCCCACTAAGTCACTTCCCTCCATTTCGCTTTGCGTAAGTTATGACTCGTTTTGCATCTAGTATGTTAGAATACTAGTTCTATTAGAGGGGACTAAGTTCAGTTCAAGTTATGTTTTATGACTTTTATCTATAATTGGTCAAATGGGCAGAGTAAAAAATTAAGCTTTTAGTGAAATGGTTTGAACGGGATGAAAGACTTCTCCATAGAAGTTAAAAACTCAATCATTTATATTAATTTTTTTATTATTATTATTGAAGTAAGATAGTTTTTGTTTTGATAGTAGGGTTTTGTGTTTAAAAGTGATTAAAGTTTTGTAGATACACTTCTCGGGTTCAGGAAATTGTAATTAGTCAACAATTTTGAAGTATCAAAGAAGTTACAAGTTTATTTGATGAAGTGATATTTTAAGGTTTTTGGGTGAATGGGTCAAGTTGCAACTTGGGTAAGATTTGGAACACTTGTTAGTTATAAATAAGTGTTTTTAGGTAAGATTTCAAGGTAACTTGGGTAAGATTCGGAACACTTATTAGTGTTTTTAGGTAAGATTTGGAACACTTATTAGGTAAGATTTTGAGGTTTTTATGTGAAGTGTTGCCCATTTCTTGACGGTCTTTTATTTGCCCTATAGGGTAGAGTTCCAGGAAGTTCATCGGCTCAATGATGGACAAGTCAAACACTCCCGAGAGTATTTTTATGCTGGTTCTTTGTGGAAGGTATGTTTATACTATATAGCATCATATGCATGTTGATTGGCTATTTGGTCTACTGGGCATGTTAGGTATATGTCAAAATGGTTTCAGGCAGACTCTGATGGATTAACATTTTTTTTGTCTGTCTAATAGAATTTCTTATAAATAATCTATACGATAACTCGATAAGTATGATTACAAACACAATATTACCATAGGTATCTAAGTTTAATAGTTTATAAATATTGTGAATAGAAGGTTGGATGCGAATAAAATATAAAAGTATACAGTTTTGGTAACTTTAGTTTCAACCAAACCCCTTTTTATATGCTGTGTAGGTAAGTGTTCAGGCCTTTAATGATGAAGATGTTCAAGGACGTGGAACCCTTGGTAATTTTCATCTTTTTGATAAATTGTACTTGCAGTCTTGCACACTGCTGTAATGAGTACCCATATCAAAATAGTTTTATAATTTAATTTGGAATTCCAGGATTGTTTCTACACCGAAGGAAGGCAGAGATACCTGAATTGTTTACAAAGGTTGGTTATAACAAAAAATTATTTACTATTCTAATAATAGTCATATTATACTCTTTCCAGGCTCATATGTACGTGGATGCTCGTGAAAAGGTTACTGCTCGTTATCAGTTGAAGTTGAAGTGTAATCATACCAAATAGATTAGTGTTAACCATTGTTTATAGGTTCCTTATTTCATTTCTGATTTTTGCAGCTAATTTGTCCATCAAAAAGAGAAGTAATGGTTTTTGGGAGCTTTAAACAACCCGGAACCCTTTTACCAAAAGCTCCAAAAGGATGGGGTTGGCGTACAACTTTATTATTTGACGAGCTTGGAGAGCTCCTACAAAACGGGGCCTTGAGAATTGCTGCAGTCGGGCAACTTATATGAGGCACATTTACTGTGTTCTACTAGTAAAAAAAAAAACGAGGATAGCCTTTATATTGTTTGGGATGAACATTTAGATATCATTCCAGTACTTGCATTATATATTCCTTAAGAAATTGTTACTAGTTGCTTGATAGTTTTTTGTCCCGAGTTTCATTCTTTTCGCTGTTTGTCATAAAAAACGTACCCACCAATATATGTGTCAAGACGTTAGGTCCATCTAAAGGCCTTTAAAGCTTAAACCGGCACCATGGATTTGACACTTCAAAAAGATTTGTTCCATTTGAGCTGCTTTTTTTTTTTCCTTTTACTTTAACGGGTCAAGTCTGAATGAAAAGAAAGAAAAAAAGAATTAGAAGAACAGGATTAACTGTTCAAACAGGTTGACAACCATAACAAGCCTTTTATATAGTGCTCACAACCTCCTAGATTGCTTTATTAAATTATTAGTATTAGTATTAGATTATTAACGGATTCAGCCCGTTTGTAGTTGGTATCCCCTTATTAGTTAAGACAATACTGGATTCGGATCTCAATTTGGATTTTTTTTTTTTTTATCTAATCAGAGACAAAACAACCTGAAATCAAGGATCAACCCAATCCAAAACAAGAATGAATCAACTTTCTTGCATTTACACCCGTAACGCTCTCATTTCCCTTATGTATGATGGTCGAGGCTATTTATTGGGCCCAATTCATCCCTGTCTAGAGCACACTCCCTAAAAATAAAACTCATATGTCTGGCCATAGAATCCAACAATGAATAGATAAAAGATGACAAGTTTTATTTTGTATTTTTGTGGCCGGATAATGTGATGTTAACTTTTAAGTTTTAACCTCATGATGTGCATCACTAAATATATATATATATAACTTTTCAAAAAAAAAAAAAAACTAAATATATATATATATATATATATATAAGATAAACCTTAATTTCAAAATGAAGAAGTTTGGATCCTTGGATAAAGTTAAACTTTTACTTAGGGCTTGTTTGTTGTTTTAAGCATTAAGTGACTGAATGGATAAAGTGACTGAATGGTTAAATAATGTATGTTTGGATTAAGTTAATACAGTTGTTTTTTTATTTAATAAGTCAAAAACAAACAATTTTAACTGACTTAATGGATTAAGTACTTTTTTTTATTAAGTCAATTAAGTTGTAAACAAACGAGACCTTAGAGTCATTAGATCAAAATGATGATATCATATATCTTTTTTAATTTTTTTAGATTAAAAACAAATTCGTTCACATATGAACAAATCAAGTTATACGTAATTTTACATGTTTTTTACATATTTTTCTGTTCTTATATGAATCTTTATTATGTTATCACATGTCATTCACATGGATCTAATACATAACTTTAAAGTTCTCACATTTCTCGTAAATAAAAGGTTATCACAAGAACCCTCCTCTATATATACTGTAACACCCCACCTTGGCGGAAACGTGGGATGTCGAGAAATAATAGCAAAACATGGGATTATATAGAGCAACGCTATATGAAAAGAGATTTCAAAGGAAATCCAAGGCAACAAGCATACATTGAACAACCAAGCACATTACAAATATCATTACAATGCAACGTCTAGTGCGTGATTACCAACGCTAAACCCCACATGAAGGGTTCATACAAGTTACATGACTTGTGCAAATATAAGTCTATCAAGGAAGCGCTAACAAATGCGCATTTCCTTATAATCAATGTCTACAAAAGATGCGCCGCTCCCTTGATCCAATCCAGCAAGCTCTAGCAATCAACTCAAGCATTAGGCCTCGGAATCCCTGGATTACCTGAAAAGTGTACTAAAATGTCAACACGGGGTTGGTGAGTTCGTAGGTTTGAACAACAAGAACGTTTGTGCCGATACAACAAAATGTACAAGTAGAGCCAAGAAATGTACTTACAGTAAACCCGAATAAATGGCACTATGAACTACATGAACATGCACGTACTAGCTCACAACAACAATCAACAACATGTCAAACAATACATAATAACAAGCTCAAGATGGCCAGGGGCGCTTCCCATAAGACCACCTAAATGAACAAAGACAATTGCCCGGGGCGCTTCCCGTATAGCAATTGTGGGTGCCAGGGGCGCTTCCCATTAGACAACCCATAGTAGAACATATGCCCGGGGCGCTTCCTGTGTGGCATTTACAATAAGCATACAATCATGTCATCTACCTTGTACCATAATAAAACTATCGACACCATTGACCAAAACAAGTACACTTTCCACCCCAAAGCTCAACATAGGGGCTACGAACTCACCTGATGCGTTAATTACGATAACGGCAACTAACTCAAGTGAAAACAATGTCCAAGCTTGCTCGCGATCTCAACCTACTCAAAGCAATCACATGTCAACAATAAGGTCCTTAAACACAAGACCTAACTAGATAAAGACCACTACAATCCCCAAAACGACCAAAACCGATCCCCGAACGAGTTAAGAAACGACACGCTAAAGTTTGAGTTCCAAGATTACCCTTGACTTGAACGACAATACAAGAAGATAACTTGACTCCGAAGGAAGTGCAATGGACTGGGAAAAGAATACGAAAGCCACAAGGACTTGTACGCGAAAACCATGACTTTGACCTCAGACACACCGTAACGTACGCCCAAAGGGGACCGTACGTTACGCCCAGCCACAATACACCACCGTAACGTACGCTAACAAGACCGTACGCTACGCTCGAACAACATGACCGTACACTACGGTCCCTAGAACGTAGTGTACGGTGCCCTGGAAACATCAAAACTAACGTAAACTATGGCGTAATACAGAAGGTCGGAACGTAAAGTTCGAAATCTGGAGAACCTGAGGACCGTACGCTACGTTCTAGGTAACCGTAACGTACGCCCAAAGACCCAACATGAGCGTAAACTACGCCCAAGGTGACCGTACCTTACGGTCTCACCTGGGCAAGCTCAACATCAGCAGCAGTTGCAGGAACACGAACCAAAACCAACCAAAAACATACCAAATCACATTTTGACCAAGAATCGACCTGCAACAAGCTAGGAAATGACCATACAACTATAATGAACTAAAACCCACATCAAAACAACACCATTTTACAACAAATCCGGCCAAGAATCGACCAAGAACACCAAGAACACCATGAACACCATTTGACCTAAACTTCCATTTTGAACTCAAATCGACTAGGAACTCAAACCAATAGACTATGAAACATTATAAACAATGTATAAGGAAGGTTTTAAGCTACAAAACACTTACCAAAACGTCTTGAAATGCAAAACCCCAAATTGGATGAATAGTGCTCAAGAACTCTTTGAAATCACCACCAAATGGAAAATAAATGATAGACAATATGATCTAGATGATAAACCCACGGTTTTAACACCAAAACTTGGAAGATTTTACAATGATTTGCCAATAGATCAAGAAGATGAAGAAGAAAAGAAAAGGAGATAAGGTGTGTGTGTGTTTGTGTGGTCTTTCAAGAAAGAAAGAAAGAATAAGAGATAAGGTAAGGGGGATGGGTGGGGATTGGGTTGGGGGGTATAATTTCCAAAACCAAACACCGCCAACACAACTAGTTAGCCAATATCAACAATGTCCAACACTAAAACGCTAAAGAAATTAACGCCTAATATAACCGTAACGTCATAATGACCCAAAATTTCCATTGAACACAAAATCAGGTACAAATACATGTCTAAAGTCAAAAAGTCAAAACGGCAAATGTTACATATACATATTTTTGTTTGTTTCAAATATCCACCAGGTTCATTACCTGATACCAAGTTAATACTAAGAGACAAGCGATACATTATATAAATACCGCGTAAAGCGGCGACAATGGTGGTAACAACGGCTGTGTGGTGGTGCCGGCGACAGGTAGTGGCGGCAGTGATGGTAGCGGTGGAGGCTTCATACATTTTATAATTATAGAAAGTAATTACTTTAATGATATAATTATGAAAAATAATTCCTAAATATTAAAGTAATTTTTTTATAATCACATTTGTTTATTTTTTTTCTTTATAACATTTTCTTTTGTTTTATGTCGTACTTTGTTATCAAATTATGACTTTATATAAGATTTTTATCATATAATATTTAAATAAAAGATGTTATCGATATGTATATGGTGTTTAGAATAATAATAAAAAAAAAAATTGTAAAAAATGATAACATTACCGTTTTTAACATCTTTAATCTATGTTTGTTAAATTCCGATATTATATAAAATTAAACATGTCATTAATTATCTTTAATATAGAAAACATTTAAGCAGGTAGTATCTATATTTACCTCTATACCGTAATTTTACATAAGATATAATTAACATACGTATCTTATTAATAATATTTTACACAAAATAATTTTTTAAATAATAGTATTATTAAATCTCAACATGTCTTATTTATAACTATTAATATATTATAAGTTATAACGAGAACTTAATATGTTTAATCCATGTATTACGCGGGAAATAATCTAGTTTTATAAATATCAAGATAAGAGAAACAAAACCCACAATTACAAATACACACGAACAATGGCATAGCCAGGATTTTCAGCATGAGTTCGCCGAGAAAATTATATTGCTTAAGAAATTATTACTAGTTGCTTGATAATTTTTTGTTCCGAGTTTCATTCTTTTCGCTGTCGTCATCAAGAACCCACCAATATATGTATCAAGACATTAGGTCCATTTTAAACTGACACTAATGGATTCGACACTTCAAAAAGATATGTACTTTGTAACATAAACTCTTGTCAATGATGGTCAGTCCAGCTGGTCAGAGGCACTTACGGTTTTATCCAAGGTCTGAGTTCGAATCTCAATATGACAAGTCTTGGGGTTTTTCCTTCCGAATACTTTATAACGGTCCATGGTCAATATCTTGTTGTCTAAGACACATAAATCATACCATTATACGGTGTTCCTGATATCGTATCCCGACTGAATGTTTGGGGAAAAAAAAAACATAAATTCTTAGCGGCACCTTTATGGGTTTCAATGACGAGAATAAATAGATAATTTTAGCAAGTGATAATATCGTGAATATGATAATGATTTATGGCCACGTTATCGAACACTTTAGTTTGATTGGGGAAGGGTTATTTTGAGAACCCTTAAAAACAAAAGTACAAAAGAATCAATCCTGACTACTGATCTTGATCTCTTATTTTCTCTCTCCTCATTCATTCAATTCATTCGAAATGCTTTATCTCATAAACTGTACATCGGTAGACGAAAAAAAAGTATGAGGAGACTTAAAATTTTGACCTCTTTCAATAGAGATGCGACTTGATATACTTTTGACGACTTTTTAATTTTCGTGATTTTTAATTTTTTTTTTTTTTTACTTACACATGTGTAGCGTATATAACCTACACATGTGTAGCGTATATAACCTACACATGTGTAGGTATAACTTACACATGTGTAGATAAAAAATAAAAAATAAAAAAAACGAAAATTAAAAAGTCGTCAAAAGTATATTAAGTCGCATGTCTATTGAAAGAGAACGAAATTTTAAGACTACCCATACTTTCTTTTTTCGTCTAACGATGTACGGTTTGTGAGATAAATCATTTTAAAAGAATTAGGTGAAAAAGAGGAGAGAAAAAAAAAGGAATGAAATAAGTGGTCTAGATTGGTTCTTGCGTTTTTTTTTTAAAGGGTTCTCAAACTAACCCATCCTTAGTTTGATTAGTCAGATTTTTAGGCTTTTAAATATGGGAGGTGATATTAGTATCACAAATTTTGATAGATGTAACACAACGTACAAACTTTAGAGCTGTCTGTATAAGCCAGTAATGCACAGTTGTGATACATTTATCAAAACAAGTGGTACCAATATCACTTCGCTTTTTAAATATTATTTTTCTTTGGTGGCATAGCATCATGATCTGTGTTTTTGTCAAATTTAGTTGCCTCTTTAGGGGGGACGGAGTCAAGGAGGGTTGCCGGCGGTTTGGGCCAACCTGCCCAGAAACACCGATGCCACCTCCATCGGGTTGTCGGAGGGTTGAAGTCGGAGGGTTGGGAAGCCGTAGAAGGATGGTAGAGGGTTGAGGGGAGACAAAGAGTGCACATATATATATATATATATATATATATATATATTTGTGTGTTAACAGCTTTTTAAAAAATAATAATAATAATAACCTGTATATATATATATAGGGTAATGTTCCAGTGATAACAGTCTTAACGTGAGAACAGCGTAAGAACACTTAAAAACTAGGAATGGCAATGGGTCGGGTTCGGGGCGGGTAGTGTCAAACCCGAACCCGAGCCCGATAAGGAAAACACGACCCGAACCCGACCCGATACCCATCGGGTTTCTTATCGGGGTACCCATCGGGGATGAAATATTGTCCCAAACCCGACCCGATACCCGAAGCCCATTAATAAACCCGAAACCCGACCCGAAACAAAGGTCATCATCACATTGATTAAGGCTTCAAAGGGTAACTGGTTGGATCTGCACTTCAAGGAGGATAAGGTATTGATCATTTCCACTCTAAAATGAAAAATGGCTTACTACGTTTGCAAGTAAGTGGTGTAATGTGCTCGCTTTTATTTCCTTGCAGTAAGTGGTGCTTCCTGTGATGTTTGACCTATAACGGATCAAATGGATAAAAATAAATAGAAATCAGCTTAAGCAGAAATGGAACACAAGTTGTTCAAAGTAAATCAGTTTTGTTTCAAAAAGTGGGGTTAAATTCGAAGTACATCCATTTTGTAATCATCTTTGGCACACTAGTTTATCATAAGAAGACAATCGCCAAAGCATGGACAGATGCCAAATCTATATATATCTATATAAATATCTTATCGGGTTCGGGTCGGGTCGGGGTAAGCATGCCCCGCACCCTGCCCCGAAACCCGAAAAAAACCCCGATAATTGTCCCGAAACCCGACCCGTGACCCGATAAGCTTGCCCTGACCCGCCCCAAATTTTTCGGGTATCGGGTTTCCCCGTCGGGTTCGGGTTTTTTTGCCATCCCTATTAAAAACTTCATTTTGATGCATTATAAGTCAATAAAACTAACATAGTGTATAACTAATTATCATTATTTAAGTGTTTAACAACATGTTGAACCATCAAAATTGAGAAAATCACAAAAAATCACATTTTTTTTAATTTATGCATCCATCTTGATAAGCATGCATCCAAGATGGATGCAAAAAACAAAAAGTGTGATTTTGTTGATTTTGACGGATCGATGTGTTGTTAAACACTTAAATAATGATAATTAGTTATACACTATGTTACTTTTATGGACTTATAATGCATCAAAATGAAGTTTTTGAGTGTTCTCTCGCTGTTCTCACGTTAAGGTGGGATGTATTTGATTGTAATCCTATATATATATATATATGTATATATATATATATTTGTTGATAAGGAAGAAGAGAGAGCTGAGAGTATGACAATGGCAGATTTTTTTTTGGCAAAATTTCATTTTAATCCCCTAACTTTTATATGTTTACCAAATAATTATGATAGTTTTAGAAGTTTTAGTTTTAAACCTTAGTTTTTAATATGAAATATATATTTTTTTTACGATCGTATATTTTATTGTTATTATGAGTTAAATTTAAAATTAAGGTGTATTTTATAAATATAAAAAAATAAAATAATTTGGGAGGGTTGAAAAAATCATGGACTTCACTTAAAATTGTTAGGCCCCTCACTAAAGGCTCGTCGTTGGCTTCTTCCCAAATCACGTCGACGATGCCTTTATGGGCACGAACCTCGTTGAGAGGGTCGTCGTCTTCCTTCTTCCAAAACACGAAACAATTAGACGAGCGTGAGAGAGAAAGAGGTGGAGCCAGCGTACAAAAAAAAAATAAAAATTAAACCTTTCAAATCCAGCGGTAACATTACCGTTTGAAATTTTTAATTTTTTTAAACTTTATTTTCTATATAAATCAACCATTTCATTCACTCCAAAACATACCAATCCATTTCATCTTATTTCATAATCCAATTCCCTTCCATTTCATATTGCATTTCACGTTCATCATTGAACAACATGCACGACCATACAACGTTAATAAAATTAAACGCATCATGTACACTTGTGTGATTTTACATAACATGATCGTTGAATGTAACGGTCGTGCGATCTCTCCATTCGATTTAGAGTTATTGGATAACGCTAATCGGCCGGTGCGTTCGTGGGACGAAAGGGTGTCAACACAACTACGGATGGCGGGGGAATTACAAGATAGAATGACGCACCATCGGCTTCGCAACGCTCTAGTCGAACACATTTGGGCCCTACTGGAAAACCACCGTCAACGTTGATGTTTTTTTTATGTCTTCTTAATCGTAATTTTTTTTAATGTAGTAATGTTTAAATTTTATCAATGTAATGTTTAAAACTTATTAATGTAATGTTTTATTTTTATAAAATTAATAGTTGTATTTATTTTTTGATTAAAAAAATGAAAATTAAAAATGTAAGAAGAGGTGAGGAAGAGGCGAAGAAGGGGCATTATAAAGAGGCGAAGAAGGGGTATTATAGGGAGTGGGTGGAAGAGAGTGTGTTTTGGAGAGAGAAAAGCTGATGTGAAGCTGATGTGATAGTGAGAAAGATGTGAGGAAGATAGTGTTTTAGGTAGAGGCCTTAGGAGGATGGTTGGAAGGGTTGGAGAGATAAAATGAGTTGGCAAAATTTAATTGGTTGAATTTGAAAGGTTTGGGATTTTAAGAATTATTACTCCTTGACTCCTTGTGTCCTTAGAAAGTCGGTGGATGCTATATCCTTATCTAGGGGGGAAAAAAAAGGCCGCCGAAAAAGGTAGGGTAAAGTTTTGGTCAGGGTAAATATAAATACAACACCACTCCGCGGCCACATATGTTCTTCCGAGTTAAAACCCTAAATATCAAAACATGAATTCCAGGTTTTATTAGCTGCTCTCTACTTACCATTATTGATTTTTCTATATCGCTTTTATTATTTTGTTTCGATAGTTTTTATATATATATATATAAAATAAATTTTATATCTGTATGTATATATGTTTTTTTGTGATCTGTGTTATATTTAGATCGTTACATACTCAGTTTCCGATTTGTCCTCCATATATATTGGCTACGAGGAAACCCAAACCTAAGTTGGACGGTTTTCCGATTTATATTCATTATATTCATTACCTCTGGGTAGAGGCAAGACCGTCTTTAAATTCATTAGGGATTGGGTCATGTTGTTGTTGTTGTATATCCTACACGAAGTCGTCTTTAATAGTAAATAATTATTTTCTTAAATTCTGCGGACAAACAGGATGCATTTGGGTGGTTTTCTGATGTCAGAAAAAGAACTTAAGGAATATCGAGCGAGAGAAGAGGCAGCAGGATTCGTGTTTTATGAAAGTAAGGTTTTAGATCCAGCTGACCTTGAACCGGAGGAAGTTATACCGAGGAGGGCTGGAATTCCTGTTTCTCTACCAACTTATTATGCGCCACATCCCCTTACTTTCCCTGGATCTTGTGTCCCTTTAGACGGAGAACCGGACCTCGACGTTTATGAAGATTATCTGCGTATCTACATCTATCTTTCAGTATTTTTTTTTATAATTATTTTATATTTTAAAAAATTAAATAAGACTCAAAATCCTAAAATTAGCTTTTTGTTGAATTTACTAGGTTATACCCATGCGTTGCATGGACTAATAAATTTTTAACTATTAAAAAAGATTATGTTTACATGATAAAATCAATAACTTTGGTGATAGTCATTTGAATTTATCAAAGATAAATGATTTGATGCAAATAACCAAAAAAGGTATAATCTAAAAGCCAATGAAGTTAGTTGCTCATTGGTAAGGTCTTAGTACATATTTGGGGTGTATTCGAAAGTCCTAGGTCCGATCATAGGCATTCGGGATATTTCAGAAGTAGAAGTAAGATAGTTTATCGTTAAAAAAAAGCATGATCTGAAAATAAACATCGGATCGCTATTATTTTTTAGAATCTATTGACATTTAAATTATTATACCAATTTGATTACATAATTACCTTGAAAAATTGTAATAAGTCATTTTGTTCAGTCATAGTTATTCATCAAAATTTCCAATATAAAAGTCTTAAACATAAGTTTATTGGTTGAATAAGTTGTGATTGGAAATTTTGAGCTGTAGGTATAATATTGACAGCTTCATTAAAGTGCAACACTCTATCGTTCTTGCTAACACATTTTACACATATATCTTCTTGCAAACTGAAAAAATATATGATTAAAAAAATATATGACGCTATAAAGAAAAAATAAATGATACATTCATCAAAAAAATAAATTTTACTTTGTTACTCGTATTATTTTAAGATCTCGTTTTGAGTTACTCCCCCCGTCCCATTTTAAATATCCTAGTTTGACTTTTTGACTTTTTTTTCTTTCAACTTTGAACGTAAATATTTATGTTTGTGTTATATAACACTTGATATAAAATATATGAATGGATTGAGTTTTAAATATATTTTTTGTTGATATATAACTTTCATCAAATATTATATAACACAAACAAAAATATTTATTGTCAAAATTGGAAGACAGATACTCAAAAAGTCAAACTGAGACATTTAAAAATGGGACAGAGGTAGTGTTATATAGTTCCACATAGGGTCTTCAGAAACGTCCCTGATAAGTTATATAACATGTTTTAAAACAAAATATTAATGATCACTCTGTTCTTAATATGCTTTGTTAAGATGGACATAATGCAAGTTTTCAGCTCTTTGTTAGGATCCTGCAATAATATTCATTTTAAAAAATTTTAAACCGAAAAAATCTCATAAAATAAATTCATGCAAACAGCTAATATTACAATGATATGAAAAAAATGTTTATATATTTATTGATGTATCTAACAAAGTCAGTCTAAAAAACTTCAAATGAAATTGATTGATATATATATGTACTAAAAATATGAAAGCGTGTGTAATAAAGGAAATATAGAATCAATTTATCTATTAAAAAATAAGAAACCTTAACACCAACAAAGTTTTGGTGTGGTGGCTACGGTCTTTACCATTTTTCATGACGTCGCGGGTTCGATGCCTTCACTCTACAATTACTTTTTCATTATAATTAAATGATTCATAGAGTCAATTACTTTTTCATTATAATTAAATGATTCAAGATGACTGGATGCTCACGTGGAAGCTGATGTGTCGCCCGAAACAATATGGAACTGACACGTAGGATAAATCTGATATGGCGAGCTAAGAGACAGGGCACGTGATCACTAAATGATAGCCATATATATATAGAGAGAGAGATTCACATGTATTATTTACATATGAACATACCAAATTGTATGTAATTTTATATGTTTTCAATAATTTTCTTTTGTTCTTATATGAACTAGTCATTCACATGTGGTCTAATAATTTTCAAGTTCTTTTATGAACCTTCCTTTCTCTCCCTATATATATATATATATATATGCATATGCATATGCAATTTTGTATATCTATACTTACAGTGTCAACTGCATCTTTAACTAATTGAATGTTTATTACTAGCTGACTCACCTTCTTTGGAACTTCCGAGGCTGAAGCTAGTCAAGAAGATGATGGTCATGAATGTGATGACGATGAAGACCATGACAAAGGAAAAGAACAACAACAAGATGATTTTGGTATATGTTTTTATTTCATTCTTCGGGGGGGTTTCTGGTTGGTATAAGTGATTTTCTGTTGTAAGAAAATACGCACCGCATAAAAAAAGTGGTGTTGATCATCTACTCAATAGGAAAAAAAAAGAATACGATAATCTGAAAAATAAACAGTTTCTATAACTCAAATAAACTGTCTTTGTTAATTACCAGGAACCAAACCTGAAGCGAAAGGAAAATTCATTCTCAAGCGCCACCGCCAGGATATTGATCCTGCAATGTCGTCCTCATCGACTGCTTCCGGTAACTATTAAACCCAATTTTTATTTTTTGTTTTTCTTTTGATGTTTCTTATCTTTGCACTTTGTCTTTGGTGGTGTTTCTGGTTGGTTTGTCATAAGTGATTTTCTTTTGTAAGAAAATAGCACTGCATAAAAAAAGTTATTGTTGATCATCTACTCAATAAAAGCAAAAAGAATATGATAATCTGAAAAATAAACACTTTCTGTAACTCAAATAAACTGGTTTTGTTAATTACCAGGAACCAAACCTGAAGCGGAAGGAAAATCCATTCTCAAGCGCCACCACCAGGATATTGATCTTGCAATTTCGACTGCTTCCGGTAACTATTAAACCCATTCTTATTTTTTGTTTTTTCTTTATTTATTGTTAATCTTGTTGCTATTTCTTAGCTTTGCACTTTGTCCTTGTTAAAAAATAATGGTATATGGATTACTCTCCTTTATTAAATATAAGGGATAAATGCAGAAAATAGAAACCAACTTTGATCGAATTCAGGTAATTAGCAGTGTCCTATAAATGTTTTACTTTTTAAAAACTATTTTCTATTTATTCACGTAATTAGCAGTGTCCTATAAATGTTTTACTTTTTAAAAACCATCTTCTATTTTATTCACATAAATAGTAACATATATGTATGTTATTATTTATGTTACTGTTTATGTAAGATGATTTCTATAACGTAAAACATTTACAAGACATTTCTAATTACGTGAATAAGTAAAAGATGATTTTTAAAAAGTAAAACTTTTATAGGACATTGTTAATTACATGAAACTGACCAAAGTTGGTTTTTATTTTATGCATTTATCTCTAAATTTAATTTCACAATCTATAAATCATCATAATTGTTCCTTATTAAAAGCAACTCTCATTAGTTTTGCTGTTTTATGTGGTAATAAGGCCTGTTATCAATGATGCCACTGTCTTTTCTTTAACAACTAGGCTGCCCTTAAGGCACATTAGTTTTTTGTAACCATCCGGTGGAGTTTGTTTTTATTTCATTCTTTGTTTCTTTAACTCAAATGAACAACTTTGGTTAATTTTCAGGCACCAAGCCTTAAGCGAAAAGACGATCCTTACTTAAGCACCCCCAGGAGGATCTCAGCTATTGTTAACTCCTTCCGGTAACAATTAAATCCACTCGATGGGGTTTTAAAAAACTTGTTAAGATGCTTGAAGTTTTTGGTTGTATTTAAAGTTATCAGTTTGGAACTTTATTTAATTAATGACTGTGGCCATCGTCCTAGAAATGTATTTGAGTTATATGTAGTTTTACATCCTCTATAATAAGAGTGTACACTACGCATTTGTCCCTTCTTCGTCCAGTTGCTTCGGACGAGCCAACACACATGTCCAGATCTCATTTCGGCCGATCCGCCCCCCTAGAGATGAGTGTGTGTGTGGTTTTTTAAAAGTGTATAATTAAATAAAAGGTGGGTGTATTCGGCTTGTTTTAAGGGGATTAGTCTTGGTTTAGTGTGTCTGATTATGATACTGACAAGGACTAGCCCTCAGGAGGACAAACCCGGCCATAGGGCAGGCCTCTAATGTCTTTATGTTTAACTAGAATGTGACCCCGTGTGTTGCGGTGGGATTCTAAAATCCCAAAATCAGTAGCTAATATAAAAAAAGATAACCCATCGAACAATTACCCAAATTACCAGACCTTCCTATTTTTCCACTTCTATGTAAATACAGCAAAAACTGCAATGTGGTTTTAAATTTGCGATGATGATGAGCATGATACTACACTAATCATGCTAATGTTGACATCTAAGCAAATATGTGATGCACGACTCTAAATTCAATTTTCACAATCAGTAGCAGACATCATAAAATAGCAGGTCATTAGGTATAACTTATAACTCAGTCAACTCGTATTTCTGCTTCATTCCTGTTAGACCATCTCCAATGGTTTGGATATCCTTACACAGCTACCATATCATATTCTTACAATTCTTGAAAATCTTTACAAATCTTTTAACTTTTTAATTTTATTTCCAACCATACAAATATCCTTACATATCTTTACATTTAAAAATAAATCTCACATAAGAACAAAAAAGATACGTTGAGGATATCCTTGATGAATATCCTTGTTCAAGGATTTTTACCTAACGATTTCCAATGTTTTTGGTAAAAAAGCCCATTGGAGATGGTCTTATATAAGAGTCATCTCTTTAACTATTTAATCAGCTTCTCTTGAAACTCAGCTTCCGACCTAAGTTGTTGACTACAAGTCTACAACAGCATCTTGATGGTGACTTGTGCCTTCTGTGTTGATTCCCATTGTACCTTTCTTTTTGGTTTTCTTATGTTCTATTTGAGACATCTATTCGACCTAAATTCTGATCCCCAACCAATACACACGCACAAACACACACACACACACACATATATATATCGCCATTTGTATATACACGCCACTGACAACATTGCAATAACTAAGCCACAACTGTTTAAAAGCCGATTTATATCGTCAGAATGCATAAATAGAAAGATTAGTCTTACACTAAATGTCGATGTAGGTTTATTCTACTGCTCATGGTCTTTCTATTAGATAAGCCACCTCTCACCTAGTAATGACATAGTTACTGCAAAATAGTGCAAATCATCTTAATAATTGAGTTTGAAACAAACCTAATAGGACTAACTTTGACCCTAATGCATTTGGACTTGCTATTCGATCTGCATGAACAGCCTGGTTTGAGAGTTCTGCAAAATTAAAGAAAAAAATTTACAGGAAGTTTATCAATTATCATTAAGGGAAGTTGTTTTGACCATCCTACTTAAGAAAGGTGTACAACATATCATACATCAACCCAAATTCCAAAGGACCATACTGTTTTTTGGTTTTCATTCAACCCAAGTAACCAAATGGTTTAATGCACGTAAGGATAACCAATTAAAAATATATGGTTACTTACTTAAGTTTGTAAGTGGCGATTAAAATCCTAGGTAGGTTGTGCATGCAACCATGGTAACATTGAGTAAGGGATGTTGCCTGGTCGGGCGGCAGTTCTTTATGGGTGCATTTATTTCCGAACTGTAAATTTTACCTGGACATCGAAACCTCCTGTTATCCCATCACTATTTCCATAACTTATATCCATCCATCCATCAAAAATCTGTATCCACATCTATATATATATATATATATATGTATATAATCTATATACATCAAAAATCAATCCATTCCGCACAAAAAAAAAAATCAATCTATGCATAACAAATCTAAAACCCATTCCCATAACTTATATTGAGCATCACCATCCACCACAATCTCATCGAGTTTAGGGTATGTTCAAGTTTTCACCATTATATAAGGTGAGGTTTCCCATATGTTTTATCCCGGCTGAATGTTCGGAAGAAAAAAACCAAAACAATAAATGTCAAAAAAAAAAAAAAATCAAATAAAAAAAATCAATTTTGTAGTATAATATCCTTATAACTCTCTTTTATGGAACTATCACGTATGCTAGACACCTGCCGCCTTCAACATTTTCGTCACGTGTCCTTGCCAAACAATTTGAAACATATTTGGTTGTCGGACACTGTACAGGCACACTTCTATTTAAAGCAAAATAGACACGTTTAAACGGAATACATTATTAAGGACGTGTTATTCATCAACGAGAAGAAGTTTTAGGAATAAAAAGTTTGTTTTAATAGTTGGCTTGATTAAAACTAAATATGTGTACTATAAATCATGCTTGGTTTTACATATTCACGCCAATCGGCACAAATGTGACGAATTTTTTATAGCCTGGCTGAAAACGAAGTTTATATAGTATGGTTCTCTCCAATGAGTAAAAAAAAAACATATACTGGCTCCACCCACCGTTCACGCCACTCAAAGTCTCAAACTTTTACAATCATGTGTAGCAACACATTGATCTAACTTTGAGCCACAATAGTCAGAGTAACATTATTGGTCTCGGATCATTAAAGGCTGCTAATTTAGCAATGCTTGCAAAGTGGTGGTGGCGTTTTAAAATTGATAATTTGGGTCTATGGAGGCGTGTTGTGTGGGCCATTCACAATAGCTCAAGGTCCTGGAATTACATTCCATACAAGATTACTATTCCTGGAGTTTGGAAGCAGGTGTCAAAGGCGGTCGTGGGGCTATCTGAATTTGGTTTGGACTTTTCAAAGCTGATAAAAGCAAAGGTGGGCAACGGGTCCTTAGTTAGACTTTGGCTGGATTGGTGGCACGGAGACCAGCCACTGGCCGCAACACTTCCTGCCTTATTCAACTTGGAGGTCAATAAGAGTTGTGTAATTTCTGACCGGGTCGTGCAGGGATCTAATGGGTGGACTTGGGCTTGGATGTGGAAGCGGTTACCCGCTACAGGGGAGGAATTATCCCAACTGCACTGGCTTCATTCATTGCCCTGCCCTCCTTTCTTATCTAGCGTATCGGACCGGTGGGAATGGGTCCTTAATGCTACAAAGGTGTTCACAGTTTCATCTATTAAACAACACCTTGCAGAATTTAAAGGTCCAACTACTGGCTTTGTATTCTATTGGAATAATTGGGTTCCTCGAAAGGTTGGTATTCTGTCGTGGCGTGCTACCCTTAATCGTGTCCCTGTTCTTACAACATTAGCTAAAAGGAATATTGTGTTGACCTCGGTTTTATGCCCGGTATGTGGATTTGCATCGGAGTCGGTGGACCACATCTTCGTTGACTGTGGTTTTGCTCAGTCACTTTGGGCGATTGTTTCTCAATGGTGTAAGATTCCACCGATATTCGCGTTCAGCTTCAAAGACTTACTGGAAGTTCATGTGTACACAAGAGGGTCGGCCTCTTTTAAAAAGGCGTTGCATACTTGCATGGTATCATTTTGACTGCTATCTGGAGCATTTGGCGAGCACGGAATGATATGGTGTTCAAAGGTTACGAGGTCTCTCTGCAGAAGTCAATGGGTGAAATAAAGGATAAATGCTTTTTATGGATTAAGAGTAGGGCAAAGTTGGAGAGGTTATCTTGGCAGTCTTGGTCGTGTTTTGATTTAGGGGGTATTGGGTGGTAAGTGGATTGGCTCCTGTCTGCCCTTTGTATTTCCTTCTTTGTTAGTTTTGTTATTTGGTGTTCTTTCTCTTTTGTATTGTATGGTGGTATTTCTGCAAGTCAGCTCCCTGCTGATTTGGTTTTTAATGGAAGTTCTTGATTGATCGTTTCAAAAAAAATAGTCAGAGTAACACTTTTCAGTTTTGACTCCCAATTTTATTTTTATATTGCTGAACATACAAATGAAGAAAGTCCTTGCTTTATAAACGTTCTTGTAGGTACATTCAGAGGGTCACTTTTACACAACACTTGAAAAGAAAACTGAACCCAATAAGGAACATATCTATCGAACAATTAAAAAAATATGAGTATGGCATTGGCATATGATAAGAGAGTTTAACAGCATATCAAAGTTTCCAAATGTTCAAGGCTTCGTGTTAGCTATAATATGTTTCTTGAACCAGCTAACGAACAGCAACATAAACATATATAAACATGAGGTCAGACTCGGCCACTTTTGGGTCATTTTCACCATTTAACTATTCAAACGGGTCAACATTACCCGGCCATGGAATAAGTCAAATTAACGATCTCTTTTCTGGCAATTAATTTATTGCCGATATAATGCACATTGCAGATATATGAGTTATGTTACTACTACTACACAAGCCAAGAAGAAAAATACAACTGAAGATTAAACTGGAAATGATAAATAAGAAAGCTGACAAATCAAGTTTTACTCAAGGATAGGACATAGTCAGGCACTGTTATAAAATGAAAATGACCGGTTGAGAACCAATCAACAATAATAACAGGTCCCCACATACGAGTTATTTGGCTAGTGCAAGATAACAGATCGAAGCAAAAGAACATGAATGAGCAAGTATCTTTACTTTGTCAAATGTCGTACGACATTCGTTTGATCTTGTGCCAACAAACGGAGCATTTGATTTTTCAAGAAACTCCTGAAGAGTGAACGATAAGCACCCGGTAACCTGTTATTTCTGGAAATTTTTTTATATATATTTTTTGTACGTCTGCATGTTGTTGGGTTTTGTTTTTTTTTTAATTACATCATTTTGTACCTGAAATACTCTTATTTTATTTCGCCATTATTCTAATTACATATCGATTGTTTGTTCGTCTTTCACATAACTTTTGGTCAACTTTTTGGCAAAAAGGAAATAAGGGTTTGTAAGATTAATTAGTATGGGTTTTGAAATCGGAAGTTGGGATTATTAGCACTCATCATCATCAGGACATGGACACTACTATTATTACAATGACACATATATCATCCATCATTGTGGTTTTTGAAAGTAGGTTCCTTTTTTTTAATTCTTGGTTCATATGTGAGTTTGTGGTTTTGGTTCATGGTGCTAGTGGGATTTGTGGTGTTTGTTTGTGAATTGAAGGGTCAAGGTTTAATAGTCAGGGTCGGTCTTTTAAGCACGGGGCAGTTTGGTGGCGTTCATACATCCAAGGGTATTTCTTAGTCAACCCTTCTCGATCTCTTTTTGCAATACTAACACTCGGTCAGATTTTGTAGCCAATGCTGTTTGGTTCGAGACTCAGGCGAGTTACGCTCAAGTTTTAGGACTGTGGCCGATTGTAACTCATTTCAATCCTTTTTGCTGGGTGGGTTTGGAGGTCAGGGTTTTGGTGAAGCAATTGCATAGCTTATGGATTTGACTCCTGATACAGCAACATTGCTGGCTTTTGAGCTAATGTTATAGAGGAAGATGAGATGGATAGTAGGTTGAGTAGGAGTACGATAGTTTGCCATTCTAAAAAAATGATGCATAGTAGGTTGATCTAAAAGGATGCTGTGATTAAAATTCTGCCTTGGTGCAAAGGCAGCTTCTGATGGGTTTATGTGGGTACAAAGCCATGTAAATGAGAGCATCATCACAGAAGAAGCGAGACTTATGGGGAAGAGGTAGGGTGACCCAGTGATTGGGGGGACGGTTAATAAGAATGGCATTTTGTATATTTCGGCAACACAGGTTGGATCAGAAAGTGCACTTTCACAAAAAGTTCAACTTGTTGAATCTGCACAGATGGCTAAAGCTACTCTTCAGAAACTTGCTAATATTCTTTGTGCCTCTGGTTAGCTTACTGTTTTGGCCAAGTGACTATTAATTAACTTGAGATGGCAAGATGGACGGGTTGGATAACAAGTCAAAAAATACTTTGGGTGGATAAGGATCAATTATATACAGGACGGGAAAAGATCGGATTCACACGTAACCAATTTTTTTCCCATTTTTTAAAATGGAATTAGAACTAACTGGATATTACAAATACAATGTCATCGCAAGTTTTTATATCTAACAAGACATAAGAGGTTGTTCGTATTAAAATTTGACTTTCATGGACTTTCAACCTGCTCAACCCATTTGGGCGATTCCCTTTTAGTTAATTATTGGACTTTTTTTCTTAGAAAGGCAAATATTACATAACACACTTATTCACCCATCTGTCTATAATGGGACTCGAATCCACAACCTATTGGTTGATGGGTCATCACGAATACTAACAGGCTAAAGGCCCTTTGGTTTAAGCATTTGATTTGATCCTCTTTATCTAAAACAGAAACAAAATCGACCTATATATATATATGTAAATGGATTGAAATCACAACCTCTAATCTAATCGATATGCTGATGATACATGTTTGTTTTTATCAGCTGTTCATTGCAGGTTTTTGTTTTTTTTCTTTTTCCACATGGCTTGCTTGGTTACTAGCAGGAAAGTTATATGGCTATCCGAAATACTAGATACCATCTTGCAAGTAGTTTTCAGCTTGCTATTCAATTTGGAATCTCTATATGGTCATAGCCTTCCCTTTGCTATTCCAACAGCTGTACGATGAGTTGATTGCTGCAGCCGAGGTACACTTTATCAGCTAAATGCAATTTAGTCTGACTAAAATATTTAGTGTCAAGTGGCCAAGGCTATTGACTATTGTAGAATACTCTAAGAATTTTATAGACGACGAAGAGAACCCAGTTTGGAACCACAAAACATTGAATTTATAACACGACATGTTGTGCAGGCCACTGTTCAGAACAAATAAATATTATTGGGAAACAAGAGTTTGGTGATAAACAAAATATTGGCATCTCCAGAGGAAAAAGTAGAGAAAGTGAAGGAGTTACAGGTAAATTTCTTTAACAAGGGAACACTACTTTTCAATAGATCAAAACTGTTTTTTCGTTAACCACGCTATGTAAATTATTCAGGATTTGGGACATTTGATGGTGATGGTAGGTGACGGGATCAATGACTCACCAGCACTAGCTAGTTGCTGCAGATGTTGGAATGGCTATAGGTGCCGAGACAAATATAGCCATAGAACTATAGAAGCAGGCTGATGTAGTCCTAATGAAAAAAGCAATTTAGAAGATGTGACCACAGCCATTGATCTTTCAAGAAAAACATTTACGCGAATTCATCTGAACTACATCGATCTGGGCTTTGGGTTACAACCTTATGGAGATTCCAATTGCTTCAGGTGTTCTTTTCACATCCACCAGGATTCCGCCTGCCACCATAGATAGCCAGGGCTGCGATAGCCATTTCATCCGTGAGTGTTCTTTGTTGCTCTTTACTGTTCAAGTATTACAAAAGGCCAAGATTTTTGGAGAAATTGGAGGTACAAGGAATAACAACTGTTTCAATGATTGTAAAAAGAAGACGATACCAAACGTTGTATGTTATTTGGGGGTAAGAAAATAGTTTGGTCATGTGCATATGTAACAGAGATAGTCATATGTAGTAATTAGTGTACAAAGATTTATGTTATTAAGGTTGTCTGATTCAAGTTCAAAGATTGAAACTTCATTCCGTTCTTACAAGTTAAAGATTTAAGCTTTCGTTGCTTGGTGCAATCTTAATACAAAATCAAAAAAACCGATGAAAATATAGTTTACTAAAGCATAAGGATGATAACATAATCTTGAAAAAGCGTAATGCAACTTAATATGCATCATATGGCAAACATTACATACTGAAGTCATACAGAAATAAACCAAATTTAGTCTTCAATAAAGAAGATCAAATGATCATGAAAATGAAGATGGAGCTTCTGATGCAAACATTACATATATACTGAAGCCATTCAGAAATAAACCAAATTTAGTCTTCAATAAAGAAGATCAAATGATCATGAAAATGAAGATGGAGCTTCTTATACGTGTGATCACACAATTTTTAGTTCATTTAGCTTTTTCAAGATTCTGTTGCTGCATTTCTTGGTATCCTTTCTGTTGTTGATAGAGATCCCCGTGAACATCGTCAAAATGAGGTGCAGTTGCACTCTTGATATCTTCAACCCACTGCAGAATTTTCTTGTAAGGACTGAATATCCGATTGTGATCCTCTTCAAGCAGAAGCTGAAAACACATGAAAAATTATGTCTCAATACACAAGTAACCAAAATGAAGGGGAAACTAAGACGGAAATTGACCAAAATCTTTTGATGGGAAATAGAAACATAACATGTTACAATAAGTTTTATCGTGTTACCTCAAGTTGCATGATTTGACATACTAAACTGATATCGGCTATGGATGGTTGTGATCTTCCACACAAAAACCGTCCATCTTTCAGCCAAATATTTTCTATGAAAGACAATGATTTTGCAAGC
Organism: Asclepias incarnata; assembly: GCA_025447715.1. Classification (NCBI taxonomy): domain Eukaryota; kingdom Viridiplantae; phylum Streptophyta; class Magnoliopsida; order Gentianales; family Apocynaceae; genus Asclepias; species Asclepias incarnata. The sequence continues at coordinate 45,508 of JAOEHQ010022102.1, forward strand.
ATCTTCTCAGCTTCTTCGGCTGCTTGACGGCTTGGAGGGTGAGGGTTTAGTGCTACAAGGGCAGTGTTTACAAGAACTCCAACTGAAAACAAAAGGTAAAAAACCAACCGTATGACAAAACTATTCAGGTTATAATTACTTATTATAATATGGTAATTTTAGATTTAGTATCACCTGCAGCACGACGTAAATTGGTATGATGCCAGTCTAAAACTGAATGGATCTTAGATCTTTCATATAAATCACTAGGATACCTATATATGTTTGTGTACGTACAAATATAATTAATCATCCAATTTACTCTATATATATATATATATAACGATGTTGAATGATGTTTGGAATATTAAACAAGAAGATACCCGACTCACCAGTGTCAACGAATACGCACAAGACAAGTAGATAAGAATCGCGTGACTGCAAAATCATATCATGCTTAATAATAATGTATTTACATATGACAACCAAATGAAACCATATATATATATATAATATAAGAAAAGGAAGATTATGTATATATAAAACCTTTCAAACAGCAAAAATTCTCCATCAGCTATTGATGGAACTTTACATGTAGGATTTATTTCTGCATATATATATATATATATATATATATATATGTTTAATGAATAAAAGAATATGTTGTTGATCAAATTCACTACACAAAGTCTATCAAATAAATATGCAAAATATGTACACATATATATATATATATATATATATATATGTACCTTTATATTCAGGGGCATGTGTCTGGCCTTTCAAGACATCTACTGTGCATTCTTCAAAATCTATTCCAAGTATCCTTCAAATAATTATAAAAAAAAAACATAAATTTTACAACAACTTAAGAATTAATCGGTAACAACGTACAGTACATAAGTTTTTTCCTATAGAAAGAAGAAATCAAAAGAACTAACTTGCAGAACATGAGAATAGCACGAGATGGTTCCGACATTCGATCACAAAATACTTTCATTGTCATGTTATATATATTATACGTAATAGTGATATGTTGATAAAAAAATGTGTGTTTGTCTAGAAAGACATCACCTAAATATATACAGTATGTAAAGCACTAAAAACCATATATATATATATATGGGAAAAACAAATATGCTTCTGGAAGCATGTAAGATAGATGTTTCCCCCTCACAACAATTAAATATATGATAAACGCGGGGCCCCCTGAATTTCATGTTTGTGAGGGGGAAGCACCTATCTTACATGCTTCTAGTAGCATAATAGTCACCCCTATATATATATATATATATATATATTTCCTGCAAAGAATATTTAAGTGACAGTGAGTGTGCCACCTTTGACTATTCTGCATATTCACACTTCTTTGATGTGCGCCAAAAATAAATCGTGTACGAATTGTAATTTGCAAAATACTTTTGATTTAAAATACATAAATATGTTTTCCTATATACACGATAATAATATCTAACAAACAATAAACGAATGAGGTTTTTCTAACTGGATTACCCAATATTGACGAGCCATATTTTAACTTAGATATATCCGGTAAACTTTACTTGACTACCTTCAAGTTATTCGACTAGGATATAATACGAATTTGTGATCATTTATGTGTTGGATTTGTTATTACACGATAATATAAAAAATTCAAGATCAACATTATTTATATCGGGAATATTATAAAAGTACAGAAATTTTCTTTTGTTTTGACCAATTTATGAACGGTATCATATGTGTGAACAAGACATATAAATAAAATAAAATGAAAAACTTATGTGTCTAAGGTAAAATAGTAAAATAAAATTACAGTAATAATAATCATAATAATAATTCAAGAACTTCTTACTATACCTATAAGTGAGGATAAGCTCAGCCTATGTGGCAGTCACTCGGCCTGCCCACATCACTCACATCACTGCCTATGTGTCACGTCGAGGTTGCAGCGATCTTATGTGTCAATCATATACCGTGTCCATGTCAAGAGTTACATGGCATGTAACTCAACAACTATCATACGTGTTTATTTAAAAATAAAAAGAAAACAAGCATTTGCAAGGTTTTGAACCCAAGTCTCCCAGATAAGAGGTAAGACCTTCTATCACTTACACCATTGTAATATGTTGTCATTTTTGTGAAACCAATTATCTATAAATTGAGATAAAGTCTCCAATCTACCTACTCTATATTTATTCAAATTTCAAATATTTATCTTTTTTCTAAATTTAAATATTTATTTTGTGGAAGATTGATGAGTTAATATGTGTAATATCTTTTTATTTTTGAATTAAATACACCATTTCCAACCCTCTATATAAATCGAATGACTTTATCTTACCAAGTCATCACCCAATATAGTTTTCTACTTTATTTTTGAATCATGGCTCCAAAAAATGTTGTATACATCTTTTATGGTTTCCAAGCTCCTTTATAACTCACTCTAGGTCATGTTACAAACCAAACATCACATGTAATTTCTAAATTACTGAACCGTGCGACGGGTTCTAATATAGTCTTACTATATGGGGATAAGCTCAGCCTATGTGGCAGTCACTCGGCCTGTCCATGTCGTTGCTTACGTGGCACGCTAAGGTAACACTTATCCTACGTGTCAACCAAATGCAGTGTCCACGTCAAGCAGATGTAGTGTCCATGTCACGAGATATATGGCGTGGATAACAACTGTGATAAGTTGTTTACTTAAAATAAATAAAAAAGAAAGAGGAAGAACATGCACACATATAGTTTCGAACCCTGGTCCATGTTGTAGGAGTCAAACTTTTAGCCAATTACACAATTGTAATGTTTTATCATTTTTGTACAAACACATATCTATAAACTAAAGTAGTTATATATAGAAGGTATATTGAAGATTAATTGGAAAGTTTGACTATCGCATTTTCGAATACATGGAAATTTGGTAATTTTGAAAATTCAAATTTAAAGCATAATGGTTTCTTTCCTTTTTTTTATAAAGATAAATTTTATAAAAACATAAATACACAAAGCTTATGATACCTAAAAAACGTTTCTTTTGGTTTTCTTCCCCTAAGGACTTCATAAGCTGTCTTCTTATGTCGTTTAACATAAATGGACCTATTCTGAGTGTGGCATGCTGTTGCAATGGCTTCAGCCCAGAAGCTGGTAGGAAGACCAGATTCAGTTAACATGCTCCTGGCAGCTTCTATCAGTGTACGATTTTTCCTTTCAACCACTCCATTTTGTTCTGGAGTGTGTGCTGATGAAAAGTTCTGGGAGACACCAGTTTCTTCACAAAATGACTCCAGTAAAGAGTTACGAAACTCAGTACCATTATCACTTCTTAACTGGCAAACTTTTCGCTTATACTTCAGTTCAACTTGCTTGATGAATTTCAGTAGCAGCATCACTTTTTGATCTGAGAAAAATAACCCAAGAGAATCTAGAGAATTCGTCAACAATGACAAGGGTATACCTTTTTCCAGAACGAGTTTGAACATTCACTGGACCAAAGAGATCCATGTGAAGAGGTTCAGTGATACTGAAATTCTGCTTGGTCTTGAAACTGGAACGTTTCTGTTTGCCCATCTCACATCCTGGACATGGCTTATCTTTGTTGAAAGATACTGGAGGAATCCCATCAGCAAGCTGTTTTCTGGACAGTTTGTTGATATTCTTGAAGTTCAGATGAGATAACCTCTTGTGCCATAACCAGTTTGTATCTTCATCAGCTTTGGAATAAAAGCATTGTTCAGATGGAACTGGGCTTAAATCCAAAGGATACACATTTCCTTTTCTTGGTGCCATCAACACCACCTTCCAATCTCTATCAAAAATGACGCCTTTGTATTCATCAAATAAAACACGGTTTCCAGAATCACAAAGTTGACTGACACTGAGAAGGTTATATTTCAAACCATTTACATAGGCAACGTGTGCAAATTTTACTTGCCCATTGTTCAGTACGCCATATCCTTCAGTCTGTCCTGAAGCATCATCACCAAAAGTAATTTTTGGACCAGCACGAACCTGGTACTCTTCCAACAGGGTCTTACATTCAGTCATATGCCTAGAACATCCACTATCTATAGGTACCAGATATATCTTTTTAGATCGCCCTGCACACCCACAAAAATCATTGATTAGTTTTTGGAACCCATCGACTGATGGGTTCACTGGACTCTCCCTTAAGAGTCAAGACAGATTTCTGATCGGTGTGACTGGAAGGTTTCACTGAAGAGGAGGCTTCAGTAGAACCAAAAGCTATTGGTTTTGATGCAAGATTTTCTTCCTTTTTCTTTCCAAGATTTTTCTTTATCACTTTGGAAAAAGGTTTTGCATTTTGTATGGGTTTAGAAGAGGTAGATTCAATGTTCATCAATCTGGAATTACAACTTTGAACTTGTCTAGTTAGTAACTGAAATTGATTTTCTAAACGTGACAAAATGGGTTCATCGATAGACACCTGAGCCTTTCCAGATGTTGGAACTTGTGGCTTAGGAAGGGAAATCTTCTTATTAGAAGGGTTCTGAGGTGAAGGCTTCTTTTGTGATGCCTTCTTAACTGAAGAGGCTGTCTGGGCCTTTCCAGTCTTAACCTCAGTGGAGGGTTGGAACTCATCAGTCAACATTCTTGATTCACTAGATTTCGCACTGAAATCAGTTGCCATGAATTGTTCAGGCAATCTTTGAACATCAATGGCTGCAGATGCCATATTTAAATTTCCATCAAGATATGCTTTACTTTGATCTGGAACAGCATACTTAACAGATTTTGCACAATTATGTTGTGGGTCAATCTACAACCAAGATTTTACAATCTTTTGTTCTTTACCAAGAATTTTCTCAAGTTCAAATTTTTCTTGTGCAAGTTCAGCACAAATAGCTTGTTAACATTTGAGTGCCAAATGGACATCTTTTAGTTCATTTAAATGTGCTTGACTGGCGTTCAGATCTACTGAATTGGAATCCAAAAGTTTTAAGCTTTCAGAACGTACAGTTTCCACAAAAACTAGATCATTGTTTAAAAGATCTAAAAGATTAAGTTGTTGTTCTTTATCAGTCTCGAAACAAATAATACTGACCTTTTTCATAACGATGTTCACCCATCGTCCAGTATCAATTTCATCCTTGACCAGATGCTTTTGCTTTTCATCCAGTGCCATAAAGCACATGTCCCTCACCTCCTCATCATCGGATGAAGAGTCAGACTCTTCCCACTTTTCAGTCTTGGCCATTAAACACCCTTCCTTTTCTTGGGTGTTCACTGACATGAGCGCTAACTGAGCCTTGAGCTTTTTGTACTTGTCCTTGTAGCGATCATCAGATTTGTGGAAGGCTGGCGATGGAACTGGAGTAGAAGGCATACCTGGTTTGACAAACGGTTGATTTGACCTGCATTCTTTCAGAAAATGACCTTTCTTACCACACTTAAAGCAAGTAAGATTGGTTTTGTCCACAGAGGAGCTAGAAGCATAAGGTCCACCAGATCGAGTAACTCTGGCCTGAAAACGTTTAAAGGTTTTGGCCATCATTGCTACCAGATCATCATCATCACATTCATCACAACCAGATGTAGCTTGGTCAGAAAGTCCAGAGTTCATAAGATCACACATAATCTTCTTCATTGAGTGTGACTGGACACTCTCTGAAGATACCAGTGCAGATCCACGAGGTTCAGTATAATGAACCGTTTGAGAAACTGGAGAAACATGACCAATAGCATTTTGCTCATCCACAGCTCTTTGAACACTGTTTTCTTCAGTGTATCTGAAGGCTCCGTAGAGAGAATTAAGAGTGTGGATGTGCAACGTTTTGCCTTGTCTAAGCACCAAAATCAAATTTTCCCATTTTGAAGGAAGGATGTCACAAAATTTTTCGAGTAAAATTTCTGGATCCTTCTTTACACCCAAAGCTTTTAATTGATTCACAAGACTGGTGAATCGAATGTAAGTTTCAGTTAAATTTTCCTTGGGTAAAGCAAAGAAAGATTCATACTTTTTGTTTAGTGCAACCTTCCTATTTACCATTGTTTCTGGAGTTCCTTCATATTGAATCACCAGTTCTTCCCACATAGATTTAGCATTTTCGAAAAGAACAAGTGTGGGGACCAAGGAGGGAGGAATAGCGGCCAAGATCATGTTCTGGAGCTTATTGTCTAAGTCAACCAGCCTATGATCCTCTTCAGACCAATGGTCCTTCTCCTTGGCACGAAATCTGGTAGACCCATCAGGATTAATCACTGGGGATATATTTCCAGGAATGTATGGTCCATTTTTCAAAATAGAAGTTAAATTTCGTTCCACTCCAGCAATATATTTTATCATACAAGCTTTCCATGTAACAAATGTTTCACTATCCCCATTGAACTTGGGAACAGGATTATTTGGAAAGTGTACGTGAACATTTTGAGAAGGAGGAGGTGGAGGTGGAACATTTTGATTTGGATTTGTATTAAAAGGATTTGTATTAATAGGAGGTGGTGTTATTGGTGGAAGATTTGAACCACCAACTCCAGTTTGGATTAAAGGACCTTCTTGAACATAATCATCGGCCATTGATAAGATAGATTAAGTTTATGAATTAAACTAACCGGCTCTGATACCAATTGTTAGGTCCGTTTTTAACGCACAATGGTCTTAAAATGATTATGACAAACAAAGTATGTTTATAAAAACTATTTGGT
>JAOEHQ010022103.1:0-35780 GCA_025447715.1 Asclepias incarnata
GGTCCTTCTGGAAACAGCCTCTCTATCTTTGGGTAGGGGTATGGCTGCGTACATCTTACCTCCCTCAAACCCCGGCTATTGCCGGGATTGAGTATCGGTTGTTGTATATAAATATTGTATTCCTTATAAACACAAATTTCTTTAGTGAGAGAATCATGTACCAATAGTGAATTAGAAGGTAACATGTCTTATATGTGTGTGTGTATGAAGAAGATTTGGCTGGAAGAAAGAAAGATAAATATGAGAGAGTAAAATTTTTATGGAGAAAAACCAAAGAGGGAAGAAAGATAAGCATAATGTTGAAGTAAAAGGCATGTTGACTTCCTTTTTTTATACTATTTATTGGTGCTAACTGTTTAAACATTTACTGTTAGTTGATGTATTTTGTTTAACAGGCAATATTACTTTTTAATTGTTAGTACAAATAAGTTTCATAACTTAACTTGATTGGTTAGTTGTTCTTTTAATTGAAAATATTTGTAATTATTTTTAAAGATGGTTATAGGGTTTTTTTTTTAAATATTTTATAGAGGACCAGTTTTTCCGGTCCGCTCCAATCGGTTGAACCTTGAACCGGTCACTTGGCCAGAATCCACACGAAAGTGACCAGAATCCATAGTTTCTAACAGTAACTCGAATTTCATGTGTCTAAACGACTTTTACCATTAAAATAGAACATATTTAAGTCTAACTGGTCATTTGGGAAGCTAAAATGCCAGGAAATATGATGCTAAAACATGTTAATTTAGAGTCACATCAAGAGAAACTATGTTAATTAATAATTAACATGTTAATTTATGTTAGTTTAGACTATGGATTTATTATGAATCCCCATTACATGACATTTAAACCGTCCGGGAACTTCTCGCCCTCGCAACTCTTGACAATATTGTGAATAGTATCGTTCTTTGCTCTTATGCAATCATACTCTTCACAACAACATCAAACGTGTGTCGAATAAACTTAACATGTTTAGAATTATTTATTCAACTGCTTACCTAGTGTTTAAGGAATCTAAGTAGTCGCACCTACATAAGATCAAATGCTTCATGGAGTCACTATCTTGAGATTTCTTTAACGCTTTTCTATAAATGTTTTTTTTTTTTTGTTGTATATTAAGTATCATCTTAGGCCTTTCCCTATCCTGACGCCGTCATCCCCTTGTCTTGACTGCCACATCAACTTTCTCTCTCCAAGACACACCCAAGAACTACCCCCTCCCTATCATACACCATTCATCATCTCATCCCCAATTAAATATATATATATATATATATATATATATACAAACACACACAAATACTCATGCCGGCCCTACACTTATCGTCAAACTATTTCCAAAAAATGACCAGCAATGATGATGACCTACCAAAGATGGGATGCTGCCTAAGGCCATCATGCACGACGAGCATGATAACCAAGCACGATGTACCAATAGTAACCGGCCTTATGATTTATTATTTATTGCCCTTCGTACATATATTTTGTTTTATTTTAGTTTTGAGTTGTGATATTTTCTAGCTGGAGAATACTTATCATCTATTTATGGACTTTACATAAGTCTCGAATATACACTTCGGTTTTTTTAACGACAAATTGGATCACTGACTAACCATTGACCCACCCGATCATCTCCATTCTCCGAGTGCAAGCCCGAAGACCATGGCAAATTGGATCACTGACGAGTCACTGGCCCACCCGATCATCTCCATTTCATGAGTGCAAAACAAGAAGACCACCAACAGGAGGAAACTCATCATAGGTGAGGGAAAACTTTCTAGCCTAACATGGAACCCCAAATTTTTTGTCAAATGGGAGACTTGAACCTATGACTTTCACATTATTAAAGTCATTGGATACCTCACCTCAAGCACTTGAATCTAAAATCATTGATTTCAAATATACACTTCATAGCTTGGGGCTGGTTATTACAAAACAAATATTAAAGTAAAATAAATAAGATACGATCTGGACCATTGGATCATGATAAAACTGATGCACACAGATTCATAAAGTACAAGTATATACACTGATTCACAAAGATTTTCATAATGCATAACAATTTTCAATTAAAAAAAAAATAACTGTTTTATTTATTTTACTTTAATGCTTATTTTATTTTAACCAGAACCTCATAGCCATAGAAATAGAAAAATCTATATCTATATCTATATATATTAATATAAAACAATATCCTAACTAACTTTTCCTCCTTAAATAGATACAATCAACTTACAAATTTCAATCAAGTTCATAGATTTTCTGATTCCACATCCTACTAGTGTTTAAGGAATCTTTATCTTTATTATTAACAAAAAAAAAAAAATTATATATTTTTTTAGAAAAAGGGTAAAAAGGAAAAAGCAACTGCAGGCTACATTGCTGCTGCAACTATAAAGAAATGAAATGCACTACACAGAAAAGCACTTGATGATGATCATGAGAAGAATAGCAAGAAGACCAGTCTTTCCTTCATTATCTCTCTCCATCACTTTCACTTTCTTTCTCTCAAGAAGAAGAAGAAAAAAAAGTGATGTCTTGTGTTGAGAAGAGAGTTCAAGAAAGGGGCACAGACAGTAGTTGTCCTGATGGTTCCACGTGGCATCACGACATTGGTTAAAGCAACACCCTTTTTTCTCTCTCTCATCACAACAACAAAAACCCATGTCAGTATATGTGTTTTCCAAAGTCTTATATATCTATATCTATATATCTATACATCTATCTCTATATGTATTACGTGTCATATACTCTTTCTTTCTTTATTTCTCTCTCTTTATATTTATTCGTTTTGCCCCCTTTCTACCGCTTGCCCTAAAACACTCACACACATCTTCAAAACCCATCAATCAATCTCTTTGATCTGCTCTGGTGAGTGAATCTGGGCTTGTTTTTTGGTTAATTTGATGGTTTTTTGTATCAATTTTGTGTCTTTTTGGCTAAAAATGATGAATTTTGGTGTTTAAAGTTGTAAAGTTTGAATCTTTTGTGGTTTTGTGATATGGGTTTTGTTAGATTGAGATGCTGCTGAATGTATGTGTTTGATCAAGCTCAAAAAGGGGCTTTCTTGAATTAGCTTTGACTGCTTTTTATATGTTTGACTTTGTGGATGTTGTTTGAATTTGGGGTTTAATGGGATTGCTATATGAATGCTGAATCTTGTTTGGATATTTGAACATTGTGCAGATTTGATGGAATTTGATAAAAATAATACGTTTGTTTTTGTTTTAAGCTGTTTGGATTGTTTTCTATATTAATAGGCAGTGGAATGGGCTGAAATGTAGTTTCGGTTAAAGATTTTTGCTTTTCGTGTAGCCGCAATCTTAGTGTATTAATGGTTTATTTAGATTTATGTCTAGATTTAGGTAGGATTGTGTATAATGCTCATTGACGTCACGAAAAACACCAAAATGTAGTTTTGATTGACAGCATTGTTTTATGGTTAATGTAGATGGTTTTTTGTATTAATCTTGTGTCTTTTTGGTTAAAAAGGATGAATTTTGGTGTTTGAAGTAATGAAGTTTGAATCTTTTGTGGTTTTGTGATGTGGGTTTTGCTGGATTGATCGAGCTCAAAAAAGGCGCTTTCTTGAATTAGCTTTGACTATTTTTTCTTATGTTTGACTTTATATATGTTGTTTGAATTTGGAGTTTGATGGGATTAGTATATGAATGCTGAATCTATTTTGTATTGTTGAACATTGTGCAGATTTGATGGAATTTGATACAAATAATGAGTTTGTTTTTGTTTGGATTTTGTTCTGTATGAATAGGCAGTGGAATAAGCCGAAACTTTAGTTGCGGTTAAATATTTTTGGTTTTCGTGTAGCTGCAATTCTAGTTCATTAATGGTTTATTTAGATTTATGTCTAGAGTTAGGTAGGATTGTGTATAATGCTGATTGACGTCACGAAAACTGCCAAAAATGTTTATTTGATTGACGGCATTGTTTTATGGTTAATTTGTTGGTTTATTGTGTATATTTTGTGTCTTTTTTGTTAAAAATGATGAATTTTCATGTTTAAAGTTTAAAACTTTTGGGGATTTACGATATGGGTTTTGTTGGATTGAGATGTTGTTGAATGTATGTGTTTAATCAAGCTGAAAAAAGGGTTTTCTTGAATTAACTTTGACTGTTTGTTTTATGTTTGTCTTTGTGGATGTTGTTTGAATTTGGGGTTTGATGGGAATAGTATATGAATGCTGAATCTAGTTTGTATATTTGAACCTTGTGAAGATTTGATGAATTAACCGATAATAATGAGCTTGTTATTGGCTTTGTTGTATGTTGTTTGGATGTGTAATGCTATTAGTCGAAATGGCCCAAATGTAGTTATCGGCTAAAGATTTTTTACTTTTCATGTAGCATACCAGTTCATTTATGGTTAATTTAGATTTATGTCTAGATTTAGGTTGCATTTTCTACGATACTCATTGACGTCACGGAAACCGCCAAAAATGTGGTTATGATTGACGTAGCTGTAGACCAAGTTCATTAATTGTTTGATCAAAAATTTACCGGATTTAGGTGGCATTGTTTATCATTCTCATTGACGTCACAAAAACTTCACATTTTCCTGTTTATGAACCTTTTTGTGGTGTTTCGGTTCTGTTTTGGATGCCCTTTTTGTCAAATTTTCGTCACTGGAATTCTCAACTTCTTTGCAGTAATTGCTATCTAGATACATAATGATATTTTCTTTAGAAACATGAATGTGTTAATGAAGTATGTTGTCGTTAACGGGTACTTCTATAATGAGGTTAAAGGACTTCCCTTATTGAGATCCACCGTTTCTACGTTAATAAATTAATATATATATGTTGTCTATTAATGCAGAGAGTTGGAGGTTAACACATTACGGCATGCAATGATTGTTCAAGTTATTGGTCTAAACCTAGCTATTAAATGAAACAGCTAGATCCGAAAATGAAGAATAACGAATCTTCAACGAGTGATGTAATAAATGGAAATTGGGTTTTGAAGCGCAAACGGAAAAAGATTGTTCCAGTCAAGTCAAATGGCAACAAAACCATATCTATACCAGTAGAGTCTCATACAAGCACTTCATCTAAATGCAAAGTTAAAAAAGAAGACTCGTCAGATTCTTCACCTTCCAAAAAGAAAGGAAATGCTGGGGTGGGTTCTTATTTGTGAAATCAATCAAATAGGTTACTTGTTTATAGGCCATGCTTTGATTTGCTTCTTTTCTTTTACAGTCTGGTTACACATGCGTCATATGTGCTCTTGGTGGCAACTTGCTCTGCTGTGATGGATGCTCGGAAAAATATCATATTTCATGCCTCGAGCCGCCTCTTAAGGTTTGTCTGATACATATCTGCTCGTGCAGCTCTTAACGCAACATGTTGAAAATTATAATCTTTCTTTGTCTTGATTCATATTATACTGTGATTTTCAGCGAATCCCAAATGGCACGTGGAAATGTCCAAACTGCTGCTCAGAAAGTAATAGAGTTGAGGTGAATGACAAACCTGATTCTACTTCAAAAAGGGCAAGAACAAAGCCTGCAATTGGCAAATCTAAAAGTAAAAGAAAATCTGCAAAATCTGATGAGGTATCTCGAATTTTGAGGAGCACTGATCTTGGGAACAAAAAGTCATCAAGAAAAGCGAAATCACATGTGTCATCCTTGGATGGCTCTGCAGAAAGGAGCACATCATTGGAAGAAACAGAGGTCATGGAATTGGATAAAAACGAAGAACAACCTAAAAAGAAGCGTAACAAGGATCAATCTAAAGAAAACAAATTTGTTCCCGCTGAAGATTCCAAGAAAAGGAAGAGAAAGGCTCCTTCAGATGATGTGGAGAAAGAATCTCGAAATCGGGATAATTCTAATTTAGAAATTAGTGAAACAAGGAAATCTCAAAGAATTCGGAAGTCGGTTAAGCATCCAAAGACTAAATCTTTATCAAAAAATGGCATGGGAAGTAAGATTGGTGATACCCAGATGAAAGACAAGGTATAAGTTTCTATAAACAATAAGATTTCAAAATTAATTAGAAGTAAAATTGTTCGAAACTAATTATGGTAAAATTGTTTCTACTAAGCAGATAAAACTTGAAAAAGGAGCAAATATGTCAACTGAATCAAATGAAGCAAGGAAGGTTGCTGAATTGCTCAAACATTCTATTCATGCTCAGCACAATATGCAACAAGTAAAGTTTCCCAATATTATGCAAGTACATATATTAATATGACCAAAATACTCATAAAAATGTGTGTTTTTAATCTTTGAATTTTTCAGGTTGATCGGATTTTGGGTTGTCGAGTGCAAGGTGGCGAAAGTAAATCTGAAGATTCTGTGACAGAGATTAACGAAACGCCACAAAGTTTAGCGACACTTGACAACAAAGATGGAGAACCAGAGAAGAACCCAACAACTCTGGATGTTCAAGATGTCAGAATCATGACTGAGGTCAACAAGAATACCGAGAGCAGTTCAAATCAAATGGTTATCGAGAACAACACAGGCTTAGAGAAGATAAATGAACCTGTTGTCAGTGATTCAACTGTTCAACCCGCAAATGATCTTGGGTCTATAGTGATAGATGAGAGAAATAATAGTGATTCTGCTTTGACATCAGAAGATTTGGCAAAAGCAACAGAAAAGATTCCAATTGGGGACAACACTGATGCTATTGTAGATGATAAGAAGGTGGATTCAGCTAACTGTAGCACATCTTTATTGAATAACGAAAAGATAGTAGTATCGTATGAGTTTTTAGTTAAATGGGTTGGAAAATCTAATTTACACAATAGTTGGGTATCTGAATCTCAGTTGAAAGTTCTAGCCAAGAAGAAACTTGACAACTACAAGTTTAAATACGGGACAACAGTGATAAATATTAGTGAAGAACGATGGAAGGTGCCACAACGGGTGATTGCCATGCGTTCATCAAATGATTCAACCGAAGTACTTGTAAAATGGACTGGTCTTCCTTATGATGAATGCACTTGGGAAAAGACAGATGAACCCGTGATTGCAAAATCGTCTCATCTTATTGATTTATTTAATCAATTTGAGTCCCGAACAGTTGAAAAAGATGCTTTGAATGATGAGATTTCAAGGGGAAAAGGGGATGTAGATACATTAACCGAACAGCCTAAAGAGTTGGGTGGTTCGTTATTTCCGCATCAACTTGAAGCATTAAATTGGTTACGAAAATGCTGGCACAGGAGTAGAAACGTAATTCTTGCTGATGAAATGGGGCTTGGAAAAACAATTTCCGCTTGTGCATTTCTATCATCATTATACTTCGAGTTTAAAGCTCGATTACCCTGTCTGGTTTTAGTTCCTCTTTCCACAATGCCTAATTGGATGTCGGAATTCTCACTATGGGCCCCAAATTTGAATGTTGTGGAGTATCACGGGTGTGCACGTGCACGAGCATTGATGCGACAATATGAATGGCATGCAAATGATCTAGATTCAAATAAGCAAACAAACAGTTTCAAGTTTAATGTTCTTTTGACTACATATGAAATGGTTCTTGCTGATTCGACGCATTTACGTGGGGTCCCATGGGAGGTTCTAATAGTTGACGAGGGTCATCGATTGAAGAATGCAAGTAGTAAGCTTTTTGGATTGCTTAATACCTTTTCCTTCCAGCACCGTGTCCTATTGACAGGAACGCCCCTACAGAACAACATTGGGGAAATGTACAATTTGTTAAATTTCTTGCAGCCGACTTCATTTTCGTCTTTATCAGCATTCGAGGATAGATTTAATGATCTATCAAGTGCTGAAAAGGTTGATGAGTTGAAGAAACTTGTCGCCCCACATATGCTTCGGAGGCTTAAGAAAGATGCCATGCAGAATATACCCCCGAAAACAGAGCGGATGGTTCCGGTCGAGTTGTCTTCTATCCAAGCCGAATATTATCGCGCTATGCTGACCAAGAATTATCAAATACTGAGAAACATTGGAAAGGGTATTCCTCAGCAATCGATGTTGAATATAGTGATGCAGTTACGAAAAGTTTGTAACCATCCTTATTTGATACCGGGAACTGAACCAGAATCTGGGTCGGTTGAGTTTCTTCATGATATGCGAATTAAAGCATCTGCTAAGTTGACTTTGTTGCATTCCATGCTTAAGATCCTGAACAAAGAAGGTCATCGGGTGCTCATTTTTTCACAAATGACAAAACTTCTAGATATTCTTGAGGATTATTTGAACATTGAATTTGGGCCGAAAACATTTGAGAGAGTTGATGGTTCGGTTTCGATTGCTGATCGGCAAATGGCGATTCAACGGTTTAATAACGACAAGAGTCGGTTTGTATTCTTGTTATCCACAAGATCTTGTGGGCTTGGCATCAATTTGGCAACTGCTGACACTGTTATAATCTATGATTCTGATTTCAACCCGCATGCTGATATCCAGGCAATGAATCGTGCACATCGAATTGGCCAATCAAAACGGCTTCTTGTGTATAGACTTGTAGTACGGGCTAGTGTTGAAGAAAGAATCTTGCAGTTAGCAAAGAAGAAATTGATGCTCGATCAGCTTTTTGTGAACAAATCAGGGTCTCAAAAAGAGGTTGAGGATATCTTAAGATGGGGCACCGAGGAACTGTTTAATGATTCTTCCTCCACACAAGTTGAGAAAGATGTAGGTGAAAACAATGTTAACAATGAGGATGAAAGTGTAGCTATTGAACGCAAGAATAAGAGGCGGGTTGGGGGTTTGGGAGATGTCTACCAGGATAAGTGTACAGATGGGAATTCCATGATCACATGGGATGAATCCGCTATTCTAAAGTTGCTTGACCGGTCAGATATTGAATCTGTTTCAACTGATAATAATGAAGGTGATCTAGAAAACGATATGCTTGGCTCTGTGAAGGTACATCATTAGACTTTCTTTTGAGGTTTATATGGATTCTAAAATTTTGTTAATCACCTTTTTTGTTATGTGTTGATTTAGTCTCTGGATTGGAATGATGAATCAACCGAAGACCAAGGAGGAACTGATTCACCTATGGATATCCTTGATGACGCTACTGCTCAGAACATTGAAAAGAAAGAGGATAGTTCAAGAAATGTTGCTGAAGAAAATGAATGGGATAGGCTTCTTCGAGTCAGGTAACGTAGTGTTATTGCCAGACCATACTTATATTAAAAACTAATGATCTGTTAGTGATTATTATGCCACTTGTAATGGACTTGTAGATGGGAGAAATACCAAAGTGAAGAGGAAGCTACTCTTGGTAGAGGAAAAAGGCAAAGAAAGGCTATTTCGTATAAGGAAGCATATGCTCCACGGCCTATTGAGCCACTTGAGGTATAGTACT
The DNA here is from genome assembly GCA_025447715.1 of Asclepias incarnata. Lineage (NCBI taxonomy): Eukaryota > Viridiplantae > Streptophyta > Magnoliopsida > Gentianales > Apocynaceae > Asclepias > Asclepias incarnata. The sequence continues at coordinate 9,315 of JAOEHQ010022103.1, forward strand.
ATTTATCGACTTTGTATTGGTAGGTGGTTAATGAATGAAATGAAATTCTGATTCTGCATTTATATGTTACCCCCATTTTTTTCAAAACATCATTTAAATTATATACCCAAATACAAAAATATCTTTTAAAACGATCCTTATACAACTGAAACTGCAAAACAGCCCTATGCAGCACATAGAGGCTAAAATCTCAGGTTATGCGGCACTTAAGCATGGTATGTGGCGCATAAGCCTCAGACCTGCACAGCTCTTTACCATTTTGTTCAAGACTCAAACACAATTTCCGTAAGCAATTGCCTATTACCAAGACACATAAACCTGCATTTTACTTATCTTAACACGACCAAGGTTTACTATCACATTACAAAACTAACAAAAGACGGCTTGGTAAGTTTATAATCAAAAGGGGGCGTTGGCAACGGCTGTGATTTAAAAGAAAACATTTGCATAACCTTCAGCAAATGGCCAAATGTACATCCACGTTTACATCTTCATAAAGCCCTTTCCATCCCTTTGCCCATCCTTAGTACCTGACCCGCTTGCACCTACAGCCATAACATCTATAAAAGTAAGCAACATGGCTGTGTTTTAAAAGAAAACATTTGCATAACCTTCAGCAAATGTACATCTACGTTTACATCTTCATAACGCCCTTCCAATCCCTTTTGCGTCCTTAGTACCTGACCCGCTTGCACCTACAGCCATAACATCTATAAAAGTAAGCACAAAGCTTAGTGAATATATAGAAATTAAACAAATAATATACAGCCGTAATACACATATATTCAGCGCACTAGTAACACCCTATAATGGATCCATTCCGCCTTATGATATTTTCCGCCTTTTATACAAAACATACAATATAAGCAAATATACATGTGTATAAAGCAAACTAAGCAAACAATAGGATATCAGCCTGTAATCAGCCATTTCAGCCTCATGATCATACAAATTCTCTTACACGGATGTATCCGATTTCATATGATCAACCTGCCCGTTTAATTCCCATATACTCCCATTTTCGGCTTAGAATGCTAAATTTGCACCCGAAACACTTCCAAGTCCTTAGCAGTTAAACAAACATCATATAATCGACTTAATAAACATGCTAAGAACCTGATTTAGTCATCTTCCTCACTGTGACCAGTTTGACTTTTTAAAGTTAAACCTCCATAACCTACTAGTTAAACTTAAAATCCATCCTATCATCTTACCATCCTTAATATTAATTTAATCATCATTACTATTATCAAATGAATCCTCTTAAGCTAACAAAATCATGGGTTAACCTCCTTTTGTAGAAATCCAACTTTGATACAATAATATTTATAAACAAAAATCAACCTTTTATCAAAAATCCTTCTTATAATCAAAATTAATGATTCCTAAATACATAATAACATCAAAGGAAGGTAACCCACTTTTTATTTCATTAAAAATTTTCTCCCAACCCGGATAATCACCATATTTCTTCATTTTTAGATTAAAATAATAAAAGCTGGTGATTACCTTAGGTTTTGGATGATTACTAACACTTGAAATCAACTTCTTGATGCTTATTTTGAAGATTTCATCCTTGGCTCCCCCCCCAAAACACCACCTCGATATCTCGAATACCCCAGATGATTTTATGTGCTTACGTGTGTATTGTTGTGTTTATTTATATGTTTAAGTGTTTAAATGGGTATTTACAATCCCAGTTCCTCTGGTCTCAGTCGTTAGACACTAGTCACTTAAGTTTAGACAGGCAACACTCGTATCTTAAATGACTTTTAAATACATTGTGTCTAATAATATACGTATAGTTATACAACGGCTTTTAAAATAATACATTTACACATATTATAATAATGCCTTAAATTTTGGAATTTGTTACACTATAATTGCAGAATGGTGGTGATGTGGAGCCAGAGCCTGTACGTGAATATACACAAGCGGGGCAAGCCCTTAAAACTAAATTGTGAGTTACATATATTTGATTTAAAAGCATGTTGGTGAAAGCACAAGTTTGTGTGTTCATGACACTTAATATCGGAATATAGAAATTGAAAATTATGCGATAAAATCTTCTGTTTCGACAGTGCTAAGCTTCGAGCAAGACAAAAACTAAGGTTGGCTCAGATGAAAGCTATCAGAGAATCCCTTCTTGCTGGCGGTTCTGGTTTAATGTGGAGATCAGATCAACCAATAAAAGAGAAGCCCATGACAGAAGACAAACTAACTAACAAGGTACCAAAGCATAACTGAGTACTCACCCGAGCATTTTTTATTTATTTATTTATATATAGACACTTTGATTAACAAGATTCCCATTTGCAGGCGCAGAATAGAAATTTACTACCAGTTCTTGGACTACGTGCTCCAAATGCAGAACTAGTGGAGTCATCTCAGAGGAACATTTCTAAATCTTCCAGAAAAAACAAACATGTTATGAGTCACGAGTTCCCGTTTCACATAGTACAAACTACCTCAAATGATGTGGATGTCAAACCTCATGGGACCAACGACACCTTGTCTGATAGACATGTACCAACATTCAATTCGGTATGGTCTCTTTATGGAAGAATGAAAACTCATTTTTTTTTTATCTTTATTTCCGGCTGTTAGTCGTACTTTTAGATTGGATGATCTTAATCTCTTTGCAGCAGGTTGCTTCAGAGACCTCTGCTGATGGTTTATCTCGCAGTCATGAAAAGATGGCATTGCCTAAATTACCATTTGATGAATCGTTTTTGTCCAAGTTTAATTTCTCGGCAAAAAACCTCGGTCAACACCAAGCTGACTTTTTCCCGAGTTTAACTTTAGGGAGATCAATTGGAGGAGAGTCGGGCGTGCCTCTTCAAGATTTCAATCAAATACCATTCTTTCCAAATTTTAGATTTCCACAGCAAGATATGGAAACTATGCATCTCCCGATGATGGGTGTGGGTCAAATGCCGCCTTCTTCTCTTCCTGAAAACCACAGAAAGGTTCTAGAGAACATAATGTTGCGAACTGGTTCTGCATCAGGGAATTCACTTAAAAGGAAGCTTGTAAAGGATTTTTGGTCTGAAGAGGAACTTGATTTTTTGTGGATTGGTGTTCGTAGACACGGGAGGGGTGGTTGGGAGACCATGTTGCAGGACCCAAGGCTGAAGTTTGCTAGATTTAGAACTGCAGATGACTTGGCTGCAAGATGGGAAGAGGAGCAGATCAAGGTCTTAGAAATGCCGACTCAAAAGCAATCCAGCGGTTCAAAATCCGGGAAATCTCCTGCATTTCCAAACATTTCTGATGGAATGATGAAACGGGCTTTGCATAGAAGTCGATTTACTAATGCTCCTCCTAGTTTCCCACCCCATTTGATGGATATGAAATTGGCACTGGATGGTCCTTCCGCATCTATGGAAAATCAAGATCCGCGTGGATTCCAACCTGACATATTCACAACATTCCCAACATGGATTCCAGACAGGTTGCGTGCTAACTTTACTGGGGAATCATCAACCGAACCAGTTCTTCCGAATCCGTTTACACCCGCTAGTTTAGGGTCGCTTGATTTGAATGGGTTGGGAGTTTTTGATTTACAGCGAAAGGAGGAAGAAAAACATGTGAATGGGCGTTTTAAAATGCCAGAATTTGTTAATAACGAGTCTCATTCAAAGAATGAGGTCGGTGGGAGTAGTTCTTCAGAGAACACTAAACTTCCACATTGGCTTCGGGAAGCAGTGAGTGTTCCAGCTCGATCCCAAGAACCCCAACTGCCGCCTACTGTTTCTGCAATTGCACATTCGGTGCGTTTGCTATATGGAGATGAAAATCCAACTATTCCTCCATTTATTGCTCCTGGCTCACTCCCTTTGCCACCTAAAGATCCTCGCCAGATCGCGTCGAAGAAGAAAAGCAGCAGCTCACATGGAGTGCTCTACCAGCAACCACCGCCAGATAGTGATCGTGATGCTACTACTTCTGGAAGTAAGGTGGTGGTACCACCGCCGAAGCTTCCAGAATCAACATCAAAACCATCTTGGGCCGAAACAGACCTCAATGCACCACCACCTGTTAGCCAAGACATGCTTGAACTGTCGGTATCTCCACCCAATATAAATCCAGAAACTGAACCAACCTTACTTGGAAGCATAGGCACCCCAATGGAAATTGACCCGAAAGTGAGAGTGACTGGGGAGTTAAGCAAGAGCCAGTTGGATCAGACGACACAGGAGGTTTCATTAGAAGAGACGGTATCGGATCGTGAATCTTGATAAGTGCGGCCCTATTTTTGTAGGCATATGCTGCAGTTAAGTAGCAAAATATAGGTTTTCTTTGTTTTGTAAAACTGTGTAAGAAAAGTTGTTGAAATATATGATAATGCCTGTAACTGACTGTACATCTGTGGATTTCAGGGAGGTGTTTCGCCCCAGCAAGTAGTGGGCTTTAGTAATTCAAAACTTATAACTTTTATACATTTTTACAAATATATTGGTATGTTTAAACACAGTTTACCAAAATACTATTGATTATAAGGGCGCGTTTAGTCAGGAAAAACACCTTTTGTATTTCATTTTTGTTTTCCAAAAAAACAAAAAATGCGATCAAATCATAGTTTTTCAAAAAAAAATTTCCAAAAAAACAGAAAATACTGTTTTGCACCTTTCAATAGAAAATTAGAAAATACTCTTTTTTTATTATTGTTTTTAAATCATAAAAACCTCAAATTATATTAACTCTTCTCCCAGCCCCCGCTTCACCCCAGTTGCCAATATACATAAACAGGTAAGTGGGGAAGGTTTTTCCTGTTCAGATTATCCGGAGATAGTTAGCCATTTTTTGAATCAAATATAACGGCCTAACAATGTTTTTTTTTGCCCGTGGCCACTGGTCAGATCCAACCATTTCTCTAGCCACTCTCAAGTTATTTGACGAATGCATGATTTGAACTTGACCTTTTGTTGCAAGTTATTTGACGAATGCATGATTTGAACTTAAGACCTTTTGTTACCGGTATACATATCTATACTCCTTTGTAAAACATAAAGGAAGTGTCTTAATTTTTTTTTATTTTTTATATGAGTATTCAATTCAAGTCAATAGTATATTTTTGTTATGATGTATTGTCTTTACTTATTCATTCCTATATTTAAATAATAATCTACAACAAATAACAAACACAATTTATATACCAATGTTTTAGACAAATCAAAGTCGAAATCAACGATCGGCAAAAATCATCCGCCATTACCTCTTGTGGGGTGTCCTAACTAAAACTTACAAATATTCTAAAAATTAAGAAATCATCGCCGCACATAGTGCGAGTACGATTTCTGGTACATATATTGATATATATAAACAGACACTCATAAGCTCACATGGGCTGCTGCTGCATATGTTCCTAATGCATTATTATATGTAAATGGGCAAATAGAATCATAAAAAAGAAGCCGCGTTTCACAAACAAACTCAATTACAGTAGAGCTATAAGACAATTCTTACAAATTCTCAGATATCATGTATGAAGAAACTAAATGCCAAAAGAATAAAAAGGAAAAAGTGGAAAGCTAGAAAGTGATTTCACAAGGTGCATGGAACGTTCTACCACGACAAATTGCTTCAAGATTTTCGCCAGCATATGAAACAAGTGGTGAAACCTCGACACCTACACAGTAAAACAGCAACACATAAGCAATGGGTAATTTGTAATTTTGCTTATAATAAAATATTTTTTGTGATTAATTTTTTACCAGTTGAATATAACGGCACTGAATGTGTTAAGAAGCCACCTGCTGCGACCACCCAGCGTGTATGCAGACGAAGAACCAAAAGCCGAGCACTGTCTGGAGTGTCAAAGTTGGAACCATTCGCATTTTTCACAGGGGCAAATTCTTCTTCACGTAATACCTATATAGTATAGCAAAGAGAATTAAGATCAGGAAACTAATGGAATGCATACTTTTCTTCCAATTTGATATAAGAATAGAAAAAAGATGACCTCAAAAAGTGCTGTTGAAGGTGCATACGGAAATGCATCAAATATGAATTGTTCTAGCTTGTATCCAAGCGTTTGTCCATGGATTGATGGGATTTTCTTCTCGGCAAGGTGGTATCTGTCATTTTTCCAATTAATTCTTAGTATTTTACAGAGTAAAGAACTTAAATGAGGCAATCCCAAAATACCAAAAAGGTTTAGTTAATACTGACATGCTGTCTTTTTCAAGACCATTTGCAACTTGGTTCAGAAAGTCCAAAGTGAACATATGGAGGCAAACCTGAAATATAGATCGGACAATAATTTTACTAAAGGATTAACATTGGAGAGGGGGAATATAAGTACGTAGAAAGAAAGTAATATGATAGACTATACGTTACTCCAACAATATCGAAGTCGGCCCGTCCCTTGGTTAATTTCACTCGCCAATGACTGATCCAACTCACTATATTCAACTACAGTTACAGGTCCTCCTTTACCACGCCTAACAAATACGCCAACCTTCTCTTGAGGGTATGCCTGTAAGTAGCTCGTCGATCAATAAAAACTCACATTGTTCTTGATTCGGCTAATTAGTAAATGAGCATTTAGAGAACTCACCTTACGGACAACTTTAGCGGCAGAAGCTACTCCTTTATCAATGAAATACCCCAGGAAAGTAGGATCACCAACACGAACCTGGTATCAAAACATTATTCGCTATCACTGTTTTTTGAAGTTGATGCCCAAAAAATAGAGAGAAAAAGATTAAATTGAACGAAAACTACACACCAAAGCATTGTCAACTCCATAGCAATCCACATATTTGACGCCTCTCGAGGACATGTCTTCTAATAGCCTTGAATACTTCAATGCTAAAATTTACAGTCAAAATCTAAGCATTTAGAAATAACCAAGCCTTTATAATTAGTCATGTCAGAAATATACCTGAATAAACTCCTCCATTCCCATCAGGAGCTTTTGCCACCTGGAATGGAGTTTCCATGATAAATCTACCATCCCTTGACACACAAGGTATTGTGCCTTGAGAGAAGAATGTAACCTGCACCAAATAGCTTCCAACATAAACAAAATGTGTCTAATAACAAATCTAGAAATTCTATAATTTTGAAAAAAGTTAACTCACCTGATCAGCATCGAGACCAAAATATTTGTGTTGTTTGAAAAAATCGCGTGTTGCTTTATCGGTAAATGGGCTGGTCATTATGTACCAATGTATTGGTACAACGTTACCAGAACCTGCAACAACCAAAAAATGATTAGGACAGCATGGAAAAAGAGATTAAATGCAGCAAACTTTGCATGAACAAAAATTCACCCTCGTTTATGGATTGAGCTGCCAATCTTTGGAGACAGAGAATTCGTTCAGCCTGGAGTTGGAAAAGTGATTTTCCTGATGGAAGGCCAATATCTACAACAAAAAGAAACAATGACATCAATAATCAAATGTATACAACAAAAGTTACTTTAGTTGACTAAAAAAGAAACTATGTGATTAATATCTATCCATGTTGATTTGAAATATAGTGAAACACACTTAAAAGTAAAACTTGAATCATATTTAAAACACTTACTAAAACATCCTTTAGGAGCAGAACTTCCAAGCCGCGTACCCTGAATTTTTATATTCATCATAAAGAACATATAGAAAAAAGAGAACCAATTTGTCACTACAATCATGAATATTTTGGAAAGATTGAATCACCTTTAAAACTATTTAGAATAAATTAACTTAATGTTATTAAAGTTCCTTTTATGTCTACAACTATCATCTTATCTTATAAGTTCATATACAAGTCATTAGACCCGTGTGGACACACGGGGAGTGTATGATAGTGATTTATAAATATTTAAATGACTAGTAAGTACTATTGAATATTTGGTTTGCGTATAAAACACTTTATATTATGTACGAAGTATTAATCTCACGAGAAATAAGATTATTGTATTCTTACTTGATACATTTAGTAATGTGTGTAAAAACTATGCTAATTTGGCAAAGTTGATGACAAATCATCTAACAATGGTTATAAACTAATATGTTAAAAATGATTATCAACTAATAAGTCAAACTGATCAGTTAAATGATATATTTTCCTTTATTTGTAAGAAATTTTTGTTTAGCTATATATTGAAACAAAAATTATTATGATGTTTTTGAGAAACAGGGGTTATGACTAATTTTGTGAAGATTTTTCAGTTAATTGTTGGAGATAATTTAGTTAGGGAACGAAAAGAAATTTGTTTTAATGTTTATTGAAAGAAAGAGGGTCATTATTAATTGTTTGAGGAATGAGAGATTATTATTATTTGTTTTACATATATATATATATATATATATATTTTGTTACGAGAGTAATTGTTTAGTTAAAATTGTTGAAGAGGAAGGAGTTAGTTTATCAAATTTGTTGAAAAAGGGACTAATTTGATTTAATAAAAAATATTGTGATTGGTCAATAACAAACTTTTTTTTAAGAATGTCTTTTCTTATAATTATATTAAGACATACATAGATAGATCGATATTTTCTCCTAGGCAAAGTTCTGATTACTTGCAAACTTCAACTAATTAAGCTCAAAGACTCGAACCAAAGCACAAAACCATACATTTCACTAACCCCCTTTTGTTTTTGTATCTAGTAATTATGATCATTTGGTTGTTTTAGTTTTGTATCTTGTGATAAAAGAATCAAAACCTGTATAATGAAACTTTTTTTTGTATAAACATCAATTATTCATTCACTATGCACTTTTCATAAAGCATAATTTTACTTTCCACCGCCTTTATTTATGCCCATAGATTAATTATTAAGTTTGTCATTGTCATTAGTGGGCATCTAAAGAAGCAAAAAAGCATAATGAAGCATCATGTAATTACCTTATTTATCATCAGTTGAGTAAATTAGTCCAAAGATAATTTAGTTAAAAGCTAAGCACATTTTCTTATCATCCTTTCTATTCCACGAAAAAAAGTAGTCTTAACTATTAATTTTACTATTAATCAATCCTTAGTTTATAATCAACATTAGTAAATCTTGTGAATCATAATCAATACCTGTCCACCGGATAAAAGCAAAACAGCTAATTTCCCATCCGAAATAGCCTTCAATCCCATTTTCCACCATTTTTCTCTATCTTCAAGTGTCCTATCTTCAACAGTTGAAACCAAACTCTCTGGCACCGGCTCTATAGCCGCAGCCGGTAGCCCTAACCAATCATTTCTTTACACCATCAAAACACACACACACACACAAATTACCCAAAACACAATTTTCAAAAAAATCACTAACCATGTGACTGAAACGAACACCGAATCATTCTATCAATCCTCGGAAGATCCAAACTCTGCCAAACCAATATCAAACAATCCCACATTACACATTTTCCCGTTTGGGTATTTCCAATAATTATAAAAAAAAAATCATCAAATCTAATCAAAGAACAATCCCACATTACACACACACACACACACACACAAATTTATATATATATATATCACATTTTCCCAAATTTTTCCATTTGGGTATTTCCAAAAATCCAAAAAGATTACAAAATCTAATCACAAAACATGACCTAATCAATAAAGTTTGTAACTTTATCCACACAAAAATGCAAGAAACTGTAAGTACAAAAATTTAGAAGATTTAGACCTCAAATTCTTGAACAAGAAAGTTTTGTTGGTGAGAAGAGAGTTGATCCCAGAAAGCAAAAGCATCTTCTTGACCATAATCTTTAAGTCTTTCAAGAAGTGCCTGTGGTGGTGGTGGGGGTGGTGATGATGAGCCATTGCTGCTACTGTTATTATTGTGATTGTTGTTTTCAATTGTAACAGGTTCACTCATTGTGACACACTTTCAAGATTCTTTCTTGTGTGTGTGTGTATCTATATATTATATGTGGATCTATATGTATATGTATGTATGTGTGTGTTGTGTGTGTGTGTAATATAGATATAGATATAGATATAGATCTTAAAATGTAAAGAGAGAGTGTGGTGGGAAGTAACGATCTGGGGGGGTTCAGTTGTTAGTGTGAAGTTGGCTTATTAGTTGGTGACAAAATTGAAAAAATGGAAATGATTTGATTTATGAAGAGATTTAAAGGGTGACAATTCAACTAATTATTGTCATTATGGTCTTGGGGGCATAAAAGTAAGAAAGAAACCGTGTGTTTTGGTACCAAAAGTCTATTTAATCACTATCTCATAATAACAAACCCAATCTTCAAACCATAGTGGTTTACTTTCTTTCACAACATACAATAAAGTAAGTAATACTTGTGATTTGATATTTTAAGTAATAATGTTTTACCACTTTTTCATATATTATTTGCATTATTTTTAAATTTTTTAGTTTTTTTTAATGGGTTTAACAGTTGTGTTGTTAACAACACCGCCATTAATTAGTGTTGCAACGGAGTCGGGCACGGCTCGAAAAAAATAAGGAGACTCGAGCTCGGCGAGCTTTCAGTATGCAGGCTCTAGTTTGGCTCGTTATGGTTACAAATACGCTCGAGCTCGGCTCGAAAAACTCGAAGATATAAGCTTCAAGTATAAGGCTCGAGTTTGGCTCGTTTGTAAATATGGCTCGAGCTTGACTCGAAAATATATATATGTATATTAAATAAAGAATATCATAAGTTAAAAGCCTACATTATGACTACAAAAATAACATCATTCAAAATTCTAACATTAATATTCTTAAACTCAAGTCTAACATTAACATAAAGCATACAGATGAGCATGAACTGAGGTTAAAATATCTAAAACTAGCAAAATACTTATCAATATAAAGCTCGGAAAGCTCGATAATATACTTAAAACTCAATAAGTATTCGAGCCGAGCTACATAAAGCTCGACTCGATAAGTATTTCGAACTTAGGACGCGGGCTCAGGATCGATAATAGCTAGACTCGATAGAGCCGAGCTGGAGCTCGAGTTGCTTGATAAAAGCTCGGCTCGATTGCAGCTCTACCATTAATTGTTGTCATCTAAAATATAAAATATGTATTTATGATTCGTATAAAAATATAATTATTAGATTGAATTAACGAGTATTAAATTTAATTTTTGATTATTTAATAAATACGTAAGCAAAACCCTAAGTATATGATACTAATCAATCATTTACACTACTCATTTTGCGCAACTCGTTTTTTTTTTATCAACTTTATCAATGAAAGTACACATTTTGATTGCCATTTTGTTTCTTTTCAAGTGCATTTCATTTTAAACTTCAAATTATTATTGTTGAAATCTAAGTTGACCGGGTTCAATTTATAGATAAAGTTTATCGTTTTGTTCACTTAAAAACAAGGTAAGTCGTTATGAATTTTTAGCATAGATCCTAACAGAATTATCACTTACACTCTATAAAATATATATAAACACTAGAAACCAAGGTAGGTCATAGAACCCACGTTACCATGTTTATAAAGTGTCGTATTCATCCTCAAAGAGGTATGTCAAATGTGTGATTCGACGGGGTAAACTAAAACATGTATAGGATGCATCTTTGATCGTAATTCGACGGGGTAAACTCAAAGAGGTGTATGTAACAACCATTTGAGGGGGTTTGCCTTAACTTCTCAGAGTGAGTTACAAGCATCAATCCCATATAAACCATTGGCCAAATATACTTGCATAAGCTGAATTGCATAACATTCAAGTCCAAACCCCCCACCACTATTGGGTTAGAATTCTCAAAAGCAATTCTTAGAAAAACAAAAGAACAGAACATGATCCCCAGCATATGGGCTATGATAATCAGGTCATTAATTAGAATGCCATTGACCGTGATGCTGTCCCCTGTTTTTGCTGAAAGTGCCTCAACAAAAGTGGAAGATTTCGACTTTCCAACATCATCAATTGCTAAAACCATCACAAATCATACCGTCTCAAACGTTGTAACAATATTTTTTTAAAAACAAACAGAGCTGTTCTACGAGTTTCTAAAATGATTTTGAGATCACTGATTTCTGAATATATAACTTAACTTTCTTTCTATCCAAAGTGAAAATGCTACTCAATTCACAGGCAAAAGATGTGTAATATTAACAAGTACAACCTATTACATTGTAAGTTTACTATTCAGCTCTAATCCAACCATGAATTTTTAGACCCACTCTTTAACTAGTTTCCCTCAAACAAAACCAGGGCCAGTTTTGACGTGAACTAGTCCTGAACTTTTTTGGGTATTGATGTCAACAGATTTTGATCAATCGAACTATCAACCGCTAAAAGAACCTCTATAGTGAAAACAAAAACCTCTTCTATAAAAAACCAAACACACAAAACTCCAAAGAAACTACTTTCATCACGACTAATCAAACTATCAGTCAAAGACAATGAAAGGCATCAAACTGTAAACCATCATAAGATTGATGTGACCCGGACCGAGTTGTCCACTGATCCTGTCAGAAAGATAGGCAAAGTCGGGTGCCAATCTACAGTCGATATGGCTGCACTATGAGGAAGCGTTTTTAGCCCGTTCATATGATCCTGAACCTGGCCACACACAGAATTGTTTAGAGCATGACACATTATTCCAAAAATTTCAACGTTTAGTATAACAAGATAGAAGTATCTATATAGAGGGATAGATGTGTATTGACCTGGTATATTGGAGCTCTGACCGAATCAGATGTCACCAAAAGTCGTTTACCATTTGCATCTAGAGCCATTTCATGTCTGTAATTTTGTGAATTTTGGGGATTACAAAACCTGCATAATGGAAGACATTCAGATCAATAACTTATCTATCCATAAGTTACGAGCTAAAGGTTAAAAGGCCCAGAAAACGCATACCTGTTAATATTTTTCGACCAGAGAACCTTACCCTGACTTTGCAAGCTCCACTCAAATACCTGCAACAACCATAAATAAAACCCCCTTGAAATTCATCATTTATTAATTAATGTATAAGTCAAGAAGTTACCTTTCCATCTATACCCAAAGTAAATATGCTAGTCTCGTCTGGCCCAAAAAGAACAGAGCTGATAGCAGAATCATGGGCTGGCCATCCAGTGATTTGCAGACCGGCTGACATATCTGAGTCTTGTCAAGGTGTATGCATTTTGTTCTTTCTTCTATGTACTCATTTAGCTAAAAATAAAATAAAGGAATTTCAAAGGATACCAAACATGTGAATCATTCCATCGGTTGCTGCCGCGGCTAAAATCTTCCCGTTGTGGTTGAAGCATAGGGATGTAATTGCAGGTGGATCTTTCCCAAGAGGAAGGACTGTCTTCAATAAAATCGATAAGTAAGACTCATTTATTACTGGAACATGTGTTGTGTGGCCTGTGCATGTTGGTACCAATGCGGTACCGGCGATCAAGGGGTTCCCTCCGATTTACCCTTTTTAATATAAGTAATGTAGAACAATTCTAATACTTTAGCTACAACTTTCCAGAAACACATACCATTGCCTTCCATGTTCTCATATTCCACACAGTCAGTGAAGCAAATCCCAGCTTATCAATATAACTTGTGCCATGCCTATTAGTAGCGCAGAAGTAAAAGAACACCATAAAAATTGATCAAATATCTAGTAAACAAATAATATAGATCGTTACAAATAAACTAGGCAGAGAGTAAGTACCCTCTGGATGCGGCTGCAGACACAAATATTGGTTCCACAGGGCTGCATTTTAGATCCAGAACACTGCAAACACAAAACATACACAAAGATGAACCGCTATTAATCTTCACGTTGTGTATTTCTTTGATCCTAACGGCAAACTAGACTAGAAACAAACCTTGGAAATGCATCAGTTGTACTAAGATCACAAACAACTCTCTTTGCATCAACATTCCATGCTTTTATACCTCCATCAGCAGTGCCTATGAGAAGCTTTGTCAAAATGGACAATTAAATGCAGGACCTTTATTTCCTGGTTTACAACAATCATAACCCACCAAAAAACAATGATAATTTTACCAATCTTCATAAACTGATAAATGTACACTTTTCCACTGTTAAATATGCTTAAGAACTGTGCATGTTCATATTGATAATAAACATATACTACCGTTTCAGGTATCAATAAGTAGTCATAGTAATGTCTGAAATGTAACCTTTTCCATTGTTAATTTATGGATCTAACAAATATCTTTATAAATTTAGTCAAATTTAGAGTGGATACTCATGGAGGGACAGTGAGATGGTCAAATTAATGTATGTTAAGTATAGAGAGATTAACATTCTATAATCTATTCATCATTCTTTGTCGTTCTCGGGATGTTTATACCTATTTACTATCAACAAGTGTAGGGAAAATGTTCATCTAGAGACAAAAGATAGCTTTTCACTTCCATCATAAGCATATACAAACTTTCAAACTAAAAAGGTTAATTGCTTGAAATAGCATACCAAGCGGTCAGATTTGCAGTCCCATTCGAGTGACATGATCTCAGCCCCACAATAGATGGTTGCATTCCTTGATGCTGAAGTTGACGAGTCGTATGTCCATATCCTTCGTCATAATACAGGAAAAATCAAAAAACAGAAAGAATACTTTGAAACTATCTCTCATTTATAAGACAGATAAGCATCAAATGCTTTATAATAATCTACCTGACTGTGCCATCAACAGAAGCACTTGCAATGTTGTCCCCTGATGTAGAAAACCTGCAACAGCTAATAGGACTTGTGTGTCCCAAGAAAGTCTCCTGCAAAACATGATTTCCCAGATAACAAGACCAAAATCACAATCCAGCAACAGCCAAAAGACATCTTATAAACAAAGGTATAAATAAAAGAATGTGGATCATAAAGATGATAAATGAGCAATCTCACCTGAAAGTCAACTTTGACTTCTGCAAAATCATCTTCTTGCTGAATTTCATCATTTCCTGAACCCTCAGGTAGATTAACATCCTTGTCTAAGGACTGTCTCCCACTCAAATTACTAGTATGCGTTTCTTTGGATGAAACAGATGGTTCATTAGGCAAATAGCTTGGCCGATTCTCAGGTGCAGAAGAGCACACCGATTCATTGTTATGCCCGATGCTTAGTTGGCGAGCTGTTGAAATATTACTGAGATAAAAATAAAAATAAAAATAAAAAACACAGTCAGTAAAAGACTTAACTTTGGCATTAATCAAACACCAACGAAACTTTACCTCCTTGACTGAGATAACTGAGCTTCCTTTTCCTCTAACAAAGCCTGAAGTTGTGACAATCTAGCATTAAGATGCTTAATGTCATTCTTCAGATGATTCACAGCATGCTTTTCCGAACTAATTTTCAACAATGCAGGAATGCGTGGCTTAGTTAAGGAATTTTTGCATTGGCCTTTGATTAAAAGTAAATATATCATCAAAACTAATGAGCTAGTCATCATTCTTGCTTAGAATAGCAACAGAATTTACACATTTTACCAATAATTGCAAATTAAACGAAAATTATCAATAACAGTAACCTCCTTGCATAATGCACTAAGCATAGCAATATAAGCTAACTACATATTGCTATTATTGGTAACCAAAATGCAAATACATTCCCTTTACAAATAATTTTCGCGATAGTTTGCAATTATCAATAAAACGTGTAAAAGTTACTATTCTAAACAGTTAACCCGAGTTTGTTACGCAATTACTTAACATAGATTAAAAATAAAAGGATATGAGTTCCATTAAACACTTCACTCAAAAAATTCCTAACAGAAAGATTCAACCCTTCAAACCATTCCTTGGTAAAATAAACCCGAAACAACGGATCCAAGCTCGGGTTCTTCATATACGGAATCGCTGCAACAAAAACAAACAAAAAGCAATCAAATTTCCAAGTTTCACAACAAAACAAACAAAACCCACAAGCAAAACAAAAAACCCACCAAACCAAGACACCCAACCATGATCTTGTTTCATCAAATCATCACCATGAACTTTAAAAAGCTCAACAATCTTATCAGTTCTGCCAGCTTGAAAAGCAAAAACGATGTAATATTTAAGAATGGAGGTCTGTAATTTGGATAAAGTGTGAATCAAATGAGAATCTTGATGAGAAGAAAAAGATTGTTTGAAAAAAGAAAAAAGAGAAATAAGATTTTGAGGCTGAAAATTAGGAATGTAAATGGAGAAAATAAGATCAAAGATTTTGTGTTGATTATGGAAAGAATTGCCAAAATCCGATGATAATTCTTTTTCATAAGATTGTAATGTTGTTGTGAATCCTCTGAAGATTAGGAATTCTCTTACAAGTTCCTCTCCGTAATTCATGTTTTCCATTGTTTTTTCTTTTATTTTTAGGATTGGTGTTTTTTTTCTAGGGTACAATGAAAGGGATGTATAGATTATGATGATCGGACATGTAAATGATGAATACTTTGGGGCAAATTTTTTAATGAAAAATCATTAATATCCTCTTAATTATTCCTTTAATAATCCTCTATGATCAAAATTAAAGGATGAGATAATAGAAAGAAAATAAACGGGTAATGATAAATTTATAAGAAGTTTTTACTTTTTACTATCTATAACAAATAGGGAAAATGTTATATGTTGTTAACATTATATATGCTGCACACACATAAATATTTTAATGATAAAAAGCCCCCCCTGATTTTAATGTTTCCCCTCACAAACATTCACAAACATCACCTAACTATATACTGTTAACATCATATAAGTTATCCCCTTAATAAAATATATATTCTATAAAAACGTTAATGTTAATAACTTGTTGATTATTATAATTTTCATTGTCAAGAAACTATAGAAAAAACAAACTAAAATGGTTCAATATTATTTGGTATAACTTCCAAGTTTAACTATTTTTTTTTTTTTTCTTTCTCAACAAACTCATTACTGACTAATACTGAGTAGCCTACTATACGCATAATGAGAAAATTTAATCTTTTTTGGAGACCTTGGGCACACACTATATACTGAAATGACAATAGTCTCCCCTTTGGACCCAAACAAGGCAATAATCTTGCATGTTTCTTTGTTGGCAAACACGTGCCCTTCTATATTACAATATGACAATTTTCTCCCTGCTAGTTAATGATCCAATTTAATTATAGAGGGAAAATGGGAAATATATCCAACTACCATAGCTCCATGATCTAGCAAAGATCATTGATTTAGGAATCTAGTATTGTCGAACCCTTTTATATCCATAAAATGACAATAGTCTCCCCTCTAGCTTAAGATCCATACTTCGCAAAAAGGGTAATTAGGGAAATTTCACTACATAGTCCAAAGATCTAGCCAACATCAATGAATATTTGTCTATTATTAGCAAACACATGTCTTTTTATTTATGGATTTTGCTAATAACAGTCCTAAGTGCTGTTAATAACATGTATAAAAAATGATATCTTACATATAAAAAGTCCACCCATGAATTTAATGACAAAAAAGTTTAACTTTTTATGCACGTTAAAGACAACCCATAAGGTTGTCATTAGCAAAAACCCTTTATTTATATAGCACAAGAGAAAATTTTCTTCCTGGTAGCTAAGACTGAGGGGTGTGAGGCAGAATGCCAGGCGACGTCGGCCCATGCCGCTAGCTACACTGCGCCGGCTAGGCATTTTGGGTTGACCGGGTGCAACTTTCAAAAAACATAGCCGTTGGAAACGGCTCTTTTCAAAAAAAAAAAAAAAATTCATTTTTCAATTTTTAAAACCCATATATATAAATATACATTTTATACAAATAACCACAACTCTTTCTTCATCTTCATTCTCCTTTCCATTTTATACACTAAAAAATCCACACTATTATATATTCTACTAGTTTTATGGATCCAAACGAGTCTTGGTCATCCTCATCCCCTGGAGATGATTCGGATGGTTCAACTGACTTAGATGAGGCAATCGATAGTGCGGTAGAAATGATTGTTAATCTAATGATGCAAGCCACGCAAGATTCGGATGATGATGATAATCTTGGTGAGCCTAGTTTTAGGAGAAGGGCGGTGCTACAACGTCATCGTGTAGAGGCACATGAGCGTTTGATGCGGTTTTACTTTATTGATGAACCGGTATTTGGCCCGAGGGAATTTAGGAGACGCTATCATATGAGTAAGAGTCTATTTTTGAATATAACAAATGACTTGGAAGCGGAGTATTCACTTTTTCAACAAAGATATGATTGTCGTAGGAAGCTAGGTTTTAGCGCAATTCAAAAGTGTACATCCGCTCTTCGTTAAATAACATATGGATCAAGCGTGAACTCCTTTGATGAAAACTTGGAAATGTTGGCTAGGACTTCACGAGAGTCATTAAGAATGTTTTGTAAATGTACAAGTTTTTGTAAGAATTATTAGTTACGTACATGTTTATTTTTTAGAATTATTAGTTACGTAAATGTTTATTTTTTAGAATTATTAGCTACGTACATGTTTATTTTTTAGAATTGTTAGTTACGTACATGCTTATTTTTTATAATTATTAATTACGTACATGTTTAATTTTTAGATTTTTTAAGATTTATGTTTTTATCTTTAACTTTCGGGTGTCTTTTTTATTTTTATTTCTAGGAATTATATTTTTTTTTAAAAAAAATTTCGGATGCATGTTTTGGTTTTCTTTTTTTTTTTTATAATTTAATGGACTTTTTTATTTATTTTATTTAATTACTTAATTTATATATATAATTTATATTTATATTTAAATTTGGAAAAAAAAAAAAAAAAAAACAAAAGTAGTTAGACATATGTCACAAGTCTCCCACCCTAAGTCCTAACAAGATGCTCCATCCCCTTTTTTTTGGGTTGCTTCTTGAGGTGTGATATGATGTCACATGGCGCAAATCCATCCTCCTCCAAAAAACCCCATATCTTTTAGTCTAATGATCCAAACTTCTCAAAGAGGGTAATTATGGAAGTCAGTCTACAAAACCCAATGATCTAGCCAAGATGTGAAGGAATCTTTTTGTCTATTGTTGAACAAACACATGTTTTTAAAACTTGTCGAATGACAATTATCTGCCACTATATAAATAACTAAACGTGATACAAAAAGGGTAATCAAGGAAATTCAATACAAGCCCAATAATCTAATAGCTTTAAAAAGGGAGGCTAATTTGTTGACAAGAAAATTTTAGAGGTTAGCTAGATGGGTGAAAGACAAGAACTTGGTGAAGAGAAAAAGATAAAAGAAGAACAAGAAGAGGAATTAGCTTCAAAGATATGGGATTGTGGAAGTCCTTTGTATGATTCATATGAATTAGTGGCAATCACGGATGTTTTAGACAGACATCTAATGAAGTTTCCAAATGTAATCAATCGATCAACAAGGTCAATTACGTACCCTGCATCTTATTCATCGCCGTTTCAAGTGCCATTGATGGAAATGGCTTCTCATCCATCTGGAAATATGACTAGTGGTTGTTTGTTCATCCCCTCAATCAAGTTATGGAAGTTGAAAATGAACAAGGCCGGTAAAGTTAAAATCGAGATTTTGAAAATTTGTAATAGAATCGTCTCATGGGGCAAATGATATTCGTTCAGAAGTTAATTGCCTCTTTTCATCATATGCATAGTTTTATCATTCTTGTATATTTGTATGTATTTATTGGAAAATCTAATGCATATAATTAAGGTGTTTCTATTGGCTCAGCTCATGTTGTTCAGTTGCTATATTGTTCAACTTTGTCAGTTGCGTCATGCCGTTTGTTTGTTTGTTTGTTTGTTTTTTTAAATTTTTAAACGGCTTTTATATTAACAAACTAGCGAAACGCTAGATGGGTGTTACACATACAGAGAGGGAGGAACGAGCTAGGAGAACAAATCCAAGTTAACCAATTGTGTCAATTAATACTAGCAGACGTATCCGATATATATATGGAATGTACACGTACGGCAGGGCATACTAGTACCCTATCATCACGTAAAACGTACTGTACGAACGTGCTATCATCTTATACGTACTAGCAGGAACTAGGATTTCGTGAGATGCATCTAAAGAACTAATTAAGTGGTAGTCAGAAGTAGCTAGATGGATAGCTATGGGTGACGTTATGTGATATTGATCAATGATCATACAACACAACCCACGCCGATGAAATGTAAATATTTATTATATAGTATTGGTGGTTGTTATTTTTCAAAAAATACTAGAGATGTGCTTGCCAATGCGTGGTATCAGATTTTTTTAAATATTTTTTTGCAAAAGACTGATAGGGTGCCTGTGTCCAGCTTTGCAAACCATCCGCTTGGTATGGTGTTCGGTGATGCTGATGTAAAAAGAGAGAGATAATTTATGATATTAACTAATTAATTTATATTAAGGGGATGTCATAGATGCTATTGACAACATCTAATTTGGGTGCAATAAGAACAATTTTTTTTTTTACTTTTACATTTTCAAACCTAACTATCTTATATTTATAAATAGTCCCTTATTTTGCATTAATAGCACCAATCCTTAGGTGTTGTTAACTGCATCTAACATTTTCTCTTATATTAATTAGGTTTATTTTTTTTAGAATTATATAATTTATTATATATGTATATAGTATAGAAATAGAAATGGAAAACTAAGTTGACATAGAAATGATTGAAGGGATAATATAGTAAATTTTATGTTCTTGAAAACTAAAATTTAAGAAAACAGTCATTTGCATTATAAAATACAATTATTATATATTATATAACTATGTATACCACATTATGCGATAATAAAACAAGATGGAAGAATATTTGGAGTGGTACATTAATTAACCTTTGAACACTATGTGTTCTCTTTGTTTTATTTTTATGTAAGTATCATGATGCATGAAAAATATGATACTCATTACTTATTTAACGGTAACAACAATAATAATGATATTCAATCTTATCAAAGACAGTATATGCTGTATGAGAAACATAAGATGTAGACAGATATAACACTAATACACTACCGATGGTATAAAAAACAAAAAAAACTCTTTCCAAAAAGACATCTAACAAGAGTGTGTGACAATTATATGTGTCCTAACTTAATTTAGTAATAATAGAATATATAATAATAATATCGTAGATATGTATTCTAAGGATGCGTATATCTGAAATTTGCTAGTTATGTTTTATAAATTTGTTACATTTATTGAATTCATAAATTTAATCTTATGAGTTTTGATATTTTAACCTTTTTTTTTTTCTCATTAGATCCGAAAAAATAGTTTTGTGTCTTACGTGAGTTTCTTTCTTCTTATTTGGGTTAACCCACACTAAAGATTTCCTATCCATAAACAGAACCAATTACATAATGGGCTATTTGGGTTAACATAAGAACAAACTTGTAAAACGAATAATCATATTTAACCCAATTCCAGTTCAGGTCAGTTGGGCTGTTGGGGTACTTTGGGACGGGCTTTTACAACAAATTCGGGTTAATTTGATATTCTTCTATTGTTTCACACAAACACACACACACTGACACACATACGTGCATTTGTTTGTAATCTTTCTACACAAAGATTCAACCTTTTATGCAACAAAATGTCTGAAGTTTGCTTGCTTGGTTTGTTTATTTCGCTTGTTCTTTTAATTTTATGAATTCAAGATCCAGTTCGAGCATTCGCTTTTCCTGCACTATTAGAGCATATGTTAGGTTAATATCGCCAAATTTAATCTCTATACATCTTTGTATATCTACCATACTTTACAAGTTAGAAGGAATAAACATTAGATTTAATTGTCCAATAAGCCAAGTGCATTAAGACTACTTGTGACTTTAATGTAGCTAGAGATTTCCAATGTCGATTGTAGCAACAATCAGGACTAATTCATGCAAAAACAGATGGGGAAATGTCATTGTAGCATTGGAATACAACTTGCGTTTTCTGGATCTGATAAATATGAATATGTTTTCAACTCCTGGTACGAGTACGAGATCAAAAATCTTCGTCAATAATCATTATTTGGCCTTTACAAAAATCTCAAAGATTCTGTTACTAGCCAATATAATAGTTATTTGGCCTTCGTCAATAATCTTATGTTACTTTTTTTTTTAACAGTAAGTTTTATTCATTCACAACCCCAACAAAAGGGGCAATTACAAACTACATACAACTAGTTACAACAATTGGAAATTACACCACTCGGCCCATTTAATCTTTCTAAACTTAAAATGATTCCTATACCACAAGAAACCCAAGATCATAATGTTTTGCCAAATCGCATCCGTGTTGACATTGGTGTTTGTGAATCTTTTGTCATTCCGAGCCTTCCAAATTCACCAACAAATCACCATAACTACACCTTTAAGTGCCAATTTTTCCACTGCACCCTTAACCACCTTCTCGTGAACATCAAGTAACTCTTTAACACAGACACAAAGAAAACTACTCGCCTTGGCCCAAATACCGACCTTTTGCCAAATCCGCATCGTGACCCCACACGAGCAAAATAAGTGTTCCACCGTTTCCTCTCCCTCATCACATAAAATACAGCTAGTTGCTTCATCAAGACAGTTCCGAGCTATGAGTTCCATGAGGGTTGGAATCCGGTTTAAAGCCACCCGCCACATGAAGATGTTGCACTTTCTTGGAACCCCCTTTGACCATTCAATAACTACTTTGTTACTATAATCTTTCTCTCCCAACGGAAACTTTTTCGCCCCACGAACCGAGAACCTCTCATTTTTTTCCCCTAGCCAAACCCACCTGTCCTCTTCCCCCGTAATGCTCACCTCATTCAACATGCCAATCAGCCTGTTCCAATCAGGTTGCTTAGAGTTTGAGATATGAGCTTTGTACCACTTCCATTTTCCATAGAACATTTTGCATTCCATGTCAAAACGATCAATTACCAACTACATTTTCTTCTTCTCGAGTTTGAATAAATCTAGAAATGCCTCCTTAAGAGGCCTATTACACAGCTACATGTCTTGCTAGAATCTAATATTATGCCCATCACCAACTCTGCCTTTAATCACCTGACCGAACCCAATCTCAAGAAGGTCAACACTTCCAATATTAGTCACTATATTCTTCCACAACCCAGGAAAGTTTTTATTAATCGGAAGAGACCACCAACATCTCTTAGTGTCATGAATCGCTTTGACGACTCCTCTCCATAAACTATTAGGTTCGTTGTTATACCTTCACCACCATTTGTACATCAGAGCAATATTCATATCCTTGAGTTTACATAACCTCAACCCGCCTTTCTCGACTGGCGAAGCCAGAACGTCCCATGATACCCAATGAATTTTTTTTTACTGTATTAGACCCCCCCCCTCCCCCCCGAAATCTCCTTAACCCTTTTTTTTTTACTAATATCTAGATATATTTTTTTTAATTAATTTTTTACTTTTAGAACGGCGAGTCAGTTATTAGCGATCGAGTACCCACAATGACATCCAAACGGGCAATATGCAGACCCTGATCTATGATCCACGTTCCCTCGTTACCACCCCCAAGGAAAACCCTTGGACATACCAATCTGAAAGGAAAATCCCTTGAAGAGACTCGAACTCAAGACCTCTCCAAGAGAAAAACCCCTCCCCCATATTGCAACATATGGATGACCAATCCTTTTCAGATTGTTTAGTATTTAACTTGTCTAATCTAGGTATATTTATTATTTTAACATAAGAAAATACAACTTTGAAAAAGTGAAAATGTTTGAAATATTGGCTCATCCAAATTTTATCCAAATGAATAAATATTGAAGATGATATACATCAAACTTTAATTTAGAAAACTTTAATGTTCTTGCAACGTGTTGTAGACACCCTTAGCCTCTCCCTATCATGTCGTCATCCTTCCCTTATTTCCACTGCCACATCAGCTTTCTCTCTTCAAGACATACCCAAGAACACCCCTTTCTATCATATCCTCATCCTCACCTTATCATCAATTAAAAAAATTCTAAACCCATACATACATAACTCTCTCTCCTCATTCCCCCAATATATATATATAAATCATACACACAACATAAGCTGCATGGCCCCACAAATCTCTTCCACCCATTTCTAAATTCCGCAGAGCATTGCGACGCCGAGCACCATGACGGCTTGGTGCCTATCACGTCGAGCTCATTCAGCTCACGCTGAGGGGAAGATGCCAAGATAGGAACCGGCCTTACAATTATTATAGAAGATGGAAGAAGTAACCGGTAGTGGTAGAGACTAAAATTCACACGCTATGATAAAAATAGTTCATAATTTTAAAAGAATTGAAAAAGTTATCAATTTGTTTATAATTGAAAATGTGTATAACATCTTTACATTTATATATGTATAGAAATTTAAGTAATTAATCACAATAATTTTCACACTTATAAAAAAACTCACACTTACAAATGTGTAGATATATATAAAATCTTTACCTTTAAAAGTGTGAAAGTTTAACATCAAATTTACCTACGTAAGAGAGAACATGAAGAAATTGGAACTTGGAAGCTACAAATTAATGTCCACACTTTTATGTGTGAATCATTTTTTTCATACTTGTAAATGTAAAGAGTTTTTAAACATTTTCAAGCGTGAACAAATTAACCAAATTTTTCACAGTTTTTAAAAATGTGAAAAAAATAAGTTCTTCTTGTAATCATAACATGTTTTTTGATGCGAGAAAATTTTTGGAAACAAACAGAATTCGGGTCACTTTAGCACATAAAACCGCCAAACAGGACTTTCTATCTATAATTTGAATGAAGTAACCGTTGATACTTGACTCTATGCTTGTGCATTGTGTTGAGATCATTATCTAGGAAACATCCTATAACGGGTAATTTGGGGCGAACTTTAATTGGAATGTGACAGGAAATAAAAATTATCCCTTCTTTGAATGACTATGGCCACCATTAAGTCGAATTACTCTTAACACGCGTAGACTTTATACATTCACGCCAAATAATAGTAAAAACATGACCTAGCTAAATCGTGTTTTAACAGGTCTTAACAGGTTCGGAGCACGCGAATAACATAAATTTCAAACATGAAAACGACTCGTTTAATACTTGACTTTGGTAGTTTAAGTGTGACAGTTATACGCAGTGCCGGTCCAAGTTTTTTGATGGCCCTAAGCGAGATCAATTTTGGGGGCCTAGTTTATTAAAAGGATGGCTGGAACTCTTATTTGGTAAAATATACAAAACATTAAACCCAAATATACAAAACATTAAGCCCATTATGTAAAATATGGGGGCCCAAAGCGGATGTTTAGTTTTGTAGTACTATAGGGCCGACCCTAGTTATACGTTTTATGTATCAAAAAAATTAAACAATAAACCTTAAAATACTAAAAACAATTATTTTAAAAAATAAAAAAAATAGGTCTTAACAGGGTACCCAATTTACCAGCTCACTCACCGCCAAACACAAAAAGACTAGAATGCCACTTATTGCCTATTTTATTTTATTTCTTCTAGTACATTGGTTTCCTAGCTGCTCAAAACAACATTGGAGTGGTTGACCTGCTCCCGTATTTTGTTGTTTACCAACATTGTTGCCAATTTCCCATATACTACTTCCAACGTGCACCATTTTTATAAAACTTTTTGTTATACATATTAGCCTCCTAATAATTTTTCCAAACACATGATCCAGATACATGAAAAAATCAAGAGATGAGATGATGAGAAAAAATAAATGTATTAAATATTTCAACTTTTGATGAAATTAAAAGGTTTATTAGGCTAAAGATTTAAAAGAATATATCATTGTTCCATTGATTTTATCCTTGTCATTCACAAATGATACTGTGAATTTTTATCTGGAGTAACGATAACCTTTTGTCTTGTTTAAACAACTTATATATTTTGGGTTTTGTTAATGATAGCTCTAAGGGCTGTCAGTATAAATTATTTGGATACATTAAAATTTGTATCTTGTTATGCGAAAATTCAAGGGATTAGTTTTTGATGTATAAAATACTAGTTATTATGCATGTAATAAGCTACTAATGATACTTTAGAACTGTAATTATTATTTTTCATATATTTCTATGACTTTTGATAATGACAGTTTAAAAAATGTCATTTAATAACTTATTAAATTCTACGATTTTTTGTTCATTATGATTACAAAAGTGCCTATCTATTTCCACCTTTTTTTTATTTTTTTATTTTCATCCCTTTTTATGCTTTAAACAGTTATACGGTATGCATTACTAATTATACATTAAGGGTGTATAATTTGTCTTATATGGTGAAAATAGTAGCCCCTTTACAAAATTTAAAAGGGGACTGATTTAAGGTAATATTACCACACTGTTCTATGATGATTAGAAATCATATCACGTTAATTTTAGGTTGACAATATTTTGGATTAAACGATAATGAAAAAAAGACAAGTTCCCAAAACATGATGATTAAATGACATAAACGAATTATAAAGACAAAGCTATCTCACAAGATTATTTTTTTTATTATTATCTTAGATATTACTCGTGGGAAATATTCATTTGAATCCTAAATTTTATTTGGAAAACAAATGACAAATCTCAGCCACACATTTTCCTCAATTTTTCTTTCTCATCCATAAATTATTAGTTTCATCTAATTCATTCAAAATCTTTTATCTCAAAAACCGTACATCGATAAATTATAAAAAT